>QRFJ01005414.1:0-77871 GCA_006176705.1 Cocos nucifera | reverse complement strand
CAACAAGGGTAATAGGATTAACCCAAGATCAGGTAAATTAAATTTATTTTAATTTATTTTTAATATTTATATATATTATAATAAGAATCAGATCTAAACATTATAAGATATAGATTGAGATAGATTTTTGAAAATATATCTCTTGATCTGAACGAACCTGGACCGAGAAATCAGGATTTCCCTTCAACTGGTATCAGAGCCAGGTTCTAATTGTTTAGATCTAGATTTTAAAATTATTTTAATTAGAAATATTATTTATATATCACATGAGATGTGATCAGATTCTAAAATTAGAAAATTAAAATCAAATGATTTGGATCTAAGATTAGAAGATGCATGACTAGTTATCTAGAATAGAATAGTTCTATAGAATAGTTTTCGATGTTATTTGATATTAATATTAATATATCATATTTTAGATCTTTTTAATTTACTATTTTTTGATATATAATAGTGTTATAATACATTCTAAAAAAATAGCAAAATTATATATTATTTAATTTTTGAATATCATATGAGATAGATGGATTGCATCTAATAGCTTGTAGATAGTATATATATAAATTCTAGATTAGAAATTTATTATATATATATAAATTTAAATCTAATTTAATATATTATATATATATAATCTGAAAATATGCATGATTTGATCACATGAGATGTATGCAAAATATGCCATGATTAGATCTACTTTATATATGAGATATATGATATAGATCTGATATTGTTTTGTAGTATTGAATGTTCCTGATTAAGGCGTTCCTCTTGGCCGTCCGGTCATAAGAACGAAGAAGGGTTTAAAGGCCCTCTCTTCCCATTCGATGGGGTGTTCTTATGATGTGTAGGGGTGCTGCGTGTTCGTCCTTAATCAGAAACCCAAAACTTACTTTCTGCAAAACCCTAGATCCTGAAACCCTAGGATTTATTGTGCATATTTTGTTTATGAACCCTACTTAATTAAGAATTAAGTTTATGGAATATTAATTAGGTCTAAAATTGAGAATTTTCAGATCTAAGACATATTCATAATACTGGGTTCGGGCTTGGGTAGCTCAATTAGGTCTAAGCGGTTGATCAAACCGAATCAAGAGTTGGTTAGATGGGATCAACAATGCTTAAATTGACCAGCCTAATAGGATTAAGTCTGGGTCAAGATCGAGTCACGATCAAGCAAGACCTAATTAGGCTCAGAGGTTAGAGTCTGGATTGTAGGCTAACCCAATTGGTTCTGACTCAACAATTTGGTGTCTAAGGTAAGTTTGGCACAGACGACCGACTGGTTTTTAATTGGAAGCTACTCGACCTGAATGCGTTCTTGTACGAGTTAATGGCATATTCCTTCCACCGGTCTCACTTACCTGGCCATATCTGTTGACACAGTTCTGATCTGAGGTGGTCAATAATCCGAGCTAACCCATGCCACTAGGTTAGTCATAATTGTTATGACTAAGCCAAGTCTAGTTTAATGAGACCTGAATCAATTCTCCCTAAGAAAAGATTAAGTCTGAGGTCTTCCACCATTGTAGATGTGCGGGCCCTTCCCGGGGTTGATTGTTCTCGGCTGGATACAGTGGCTCAGTTGCACCGGGAAGATGCAACCATGTCTATTAGGCATTGGATGCTATGGGCTGGAGGATGAGTTGGGCTCAATATTTCGGATACGGTGAGAGACTCAATTAGGAACCCAGTCTATGCAAATGGTGGGTCTGACTTAACTAAGGAGTGGATCAATATTCGGATACGGTGAGATTCATGAATTAGAGACCAAGTTTGGGTGCACCATGATTAGAGAATCATTGAACAAGAGTTGTTCACTCATTGGCTAACCCATCACCAATAACTGTTAGGTGAGGTGATGAGTCAGTTGGTGAGACCGCACCACCCACTAGAAATCATTAATCGTGGAGATTTTTCGCATCTCTACAGAGGGAGTGTAGGGATCCGAGAAAATAGTGGGAGCTAATTTGTTTAAAAATAAAATCCCTAAACAAATTGGTCAAGTCAAAATTACAGTATCTAACTAGAATCTTTGACTCTCTACAGGAATATGTCTGCGTCCAAACCCATTGGCACGTATCCTGGACACACATAGACTGACTGGACCCAATTATAAAGATTGGCTCAGGAACTACAAAATTATTTTGGGTTCCGAGAAGTTAACCCATGTTTTGGACCAGGACCCTCCCACATTACCAGCCCGTCCATCTGTTGAACAGAGAGCGTCTCTGGAAAAATGGATTGACGAAGATAATAAGGCCAGATATTACATGTTGGGCTCGATGTCTGATGAGCTCCAGCGCCAACATGAAGGATATCGGGACTGCTCGCCAAATGTTGGCTCACCTGCAGGAGATGTTTGGTGAACAGAGTCGCGCAGCCAAATATCAAGTCACGAAATGACTTTTTAAGGCTAAGATGCGTGATGGGCAGTCAGTCCAAGATCACTGTCTGACAATGATCAAGGACATGGAAGAGCTTGAGAAGCTCGGTGTGAAGTTGGACTTGGACCTGCAGAACGATATCATTCTGCAATCCTTGACTGATGCATATGGGCAATTCATCATGAATTACCACATGCATAAACTTCAGAATTCCTTGGCCGAGTTAATGAATATGCTGGTTACCGCTGAGCTTTCTATGAAAGGTTCTAAAGGCTCAGTTCTTGCTATGGAACGGACTTCTTCCAAAAGAAAGTCTTATGGAAAGAAAAAGAAGTCTGTGAAAAAGCAAAAGGTGGAAGGATCAAAGAAGAAGAAGGCAGAATCGAAGAAAAAGGCCGATGGCAAAGGAAAGTGTTTCCATTGCAACAGCGACGGCCATTGGAAGCGGAACTGCCCTACTTACCTGGCCACCCTGAAGAACAAGAAGGAAGGTCCTTCTGGAGGTATGCTCGTTATTGAGTCTAACCTTACGGTTTCTTCTGCATCCAGTTGGGTGCTTGACTCTGGTTCTAGTGCTCATCTGTGCACTTCTATGCAGGGTCTTGAGGATAGCAGGAGGCTGAGGGATGGAGACATGATCCTACGCGTTCGGTAATGGAGCAAGAGTTGCTGCAGTAGCCGTGGGAACATACCCTCTTCGATTACCATCTGGTTTAGACTTAGTTTTGAAAGACTGTTATTTTGTGCCTGCAGCTAGCAGGAATTTGATTTCTGTTTCATGCTTAGCACAAGAAGGTTATGTGATCACCTTCTTTAAGGACCATTGTAACATTCTTTATGAAAGAAATAAAATTGCAAATGGTTTCCTTATTAATGGTCTTTATCAGCTACATATTGATGTACCTGTTCTAACTATCGAGCAAAACGTGAATGCCAAACGACCTAGGGATAGTCCAAACGACAGATATCTATGGCACCTGAGATTAGGTCATATAGCAGAAGATAGGATCAACAAATTGGAGAAAAATGGGCTATTGAGTCCATTGACTTCCGAGTCATATCCAACTTGTGAATCCTGTCTTCAAGGCAAAATGACTAAACTCCCTTTTGTTGGACATGGGGAGAGGGCCACAGATCTCCTTGCCCTAGTACATACTGATGTGTGCGGCCCATTTGATGTGCCGGCTAGAGGCAATTTTGTCTACTTCATTACCTTTACCGATGATCTGTCTAGGTATGGGTATGTGTATCTTATGAGACACAAGTCTGAAGCCTTTGAAAAGTTCAAAGAATTCAGACATGAAGTAGAAAAACAAACAGGAAAACCCATTAAGGTTCTTCGATCAGATCGAGGAGGTGAATACCTTAGCAGGGAATTCCTAGACTATCTCAAGGATAATGGCATAGTCTCTCAATGGACTCCACCAGGAACACCTCAACTCAACGGGGTTTCAGAATGGAGAAATCGGACTCTATTAGATATGGTTCGATCCATGATGAGCTTCACAGACCTCCCTGATTTTCTTTGGGGACACTCATTGTTAACTTCAATCTATTTACTGAATAGGGTTCCCTCTAAAACCGTTCCTACCACACCGTATGAGATATGGCACGGTAAGAAACCAAGTCTGAGTCATCTCAGAATTTGGGGTTGTCCGGCTCATGTCAAAAGACAACAAGCGGACAAGTTAGAGTTTAGGTCCTTCAGAGCTCGATTCATAGGATATCCTAAAGAGTCATTAGGATACTATTTCTACATTCCAGAAGACCACAATGTGATTGTGAGTCGACATGCCATCTTTCTTGAAAAATAGTTTATTCAAGATAGCGGCATTGGAAAAGCAGATCAAGCTTGATGAGAAAGTCTCACAAGCAGAACGAGCTAAGGACCAAGTGGAACCAAATCAGGTTGAGCCAATAAGAACACTACCTCCTCCACCTCGTAGATCGGAAAGAGTTTCCCGTCCCCCTGAAAGATACTTAGGTATTATTTCAGAGGATGTAGAGGAAATGTTCCTCGTAGGTAATGGTGCTCATGGTGATGATCCCAAAACCTACAACGAGGCGATATCAGATATCGACTCCGAGAAATGGCTAGAGGCAATGCAGTCAGAAATTGACTCGATGCACTCAAACCAAGTCTGGACCTTGGTAGATCCACCAGAAGGTATAGTACCTATTGGGATGTAAATGGATCTTCAAGAGAAAGATTGGTGCAGATGGGAATGTGGAGACATTCAAGGCTAGATTGGTGGCAAAAGGTTATAGTCAACGCGAAGGCATTAGACTATCAGGATACCTTTTCCCCAGTAGCTATGCTAAAATCCATCCGCACATTGCTTGCTGTTGCAGCCTATTTCGATTATGAAATATGGCAAATGGACGTGAAAACGGCATTCCTTAAATGGATATCTTGAGGAAGATATCTATATGGAACAGCCGCTAGGTTTCACATCCAGTGATACTGATCACAAGGTTTGCAAGCTGCAAAGGTCCATATATGGACTTAAGCAAGCATCTCGGAGCTGGAACACTCGTTTCAATGATGTGATCAAAAAGTTTGGTTTCATCAAAAATGAAGAGGAACCATGTGTTTTCAAAAGGGTCAGTGGGAGCGCTGTTGTCTTCCTCGTATTGTACGTGGATGACATCCTCCTTATTGGGAATGATATTCCCATGTTGACATCAGTCAAGATGTGGTTGTCCAAGGAATTCTCCATGAAAGACCTAGGTGAAGCATCCTTTATTCTAGGAATTAAGGTCTATAGGGATAGACCGAATAGGATGCTAGGACTTTCACAGAAGATGTACATAGAGGAAAGTACTAAAGAGGTTTAGTATGGAAAACTCTAAGAGGGGATTAATACCCTTCAGACATGGTATTCATCTTTCCAAGAAGATGTGCCCCAGCACACCTGAGGAAATAGAACGCATGAGCAAGATCCCTTATGCTTCTGCAATAGGGAGCCTCATGTATGCCATGCTATGTACACGACCTGATATAGCCCATGCTGTGAGTGTCACAAGCAGATATCAGTCAAATCCAGGTGAAGAACACTGGACTTCTGTGAAATGTATCCTTAAGTACTTGAGAAGAACTAAGGATATGATGTTGGTCTTTGGTAACGGAGAACTCCTGGTCCAGGGATACACAGACTCGGACTTCATGTCCGATATAGATGATCGAAAGTCGACATCTGGCAGACTGTTTGTGCTGGAAGAGTTCCTAGCAAACGGTGATACCACCCCATCCACGATTACCTCAAAAAGGGTTACGTTCGAGGTCAAGAGAGTCAACTCCGCAGATAATGTGGCAGACCCACTTACAAAGCCGTTGGGCCAGCAGAAGATCGAAGCCCACCTTGAGAAGATGGGACTTAGACTTGTAGCCAATTGGCTTTAGGACAAGTGGGAGATTGTTAGATATATGTGCCCTAGAAGCCAGAATTGGCTGACACTTGTAATACACTTCTAGGGGCAAAATTATAATTTTGACTAAAATCAATAAATGGGTTATTTTCTATCACATATGTGTATTTAGTGTCTGTGATACATCCTTTGAGTTAATGGTAATGATAATTCATATTTTCAAGAGTTGAAAATTTAAGACATGAATAATCATTATTAACTCATAAATTGCTCCTGACCATAGGATCATCACGAGGATGGTGATTGATCCGGAAGGTTGGTGTACAATCGCTTCTCTTTAGTAGATGAGTCTTGAGTCTACGGTGTGGAGACACCGGAGCGAGAGTACAGGTACTCGTTAGAGAACGAGGGCACTGAGCGTGACCACCTCGAGTAGTCATTAGGGAGTCTACCTTCTCGTCAATGACTGACTCGATGCTGCAGTAGTGTGTCTGGTTCTTTGACCTGAGATGCATCGGCAGTTCACCTTGAGGGTGTTATAGTTTGACTACACCATTACTCGGTCTCCTAGCCATATGGAACCCTGAGGTGTATGTTGGCTATAGCATGTTCATTGTAGGAACTGGATTGCATCAAGATGGAATCTATCTACCTCGGTGGTAGAGGAGTAGCCCTATGATGATCATGAGAATCAAGTCCAGAAATCCATGGCCATGGTAGAGTGAAATAATAGAAAGAGTTTCTATTTAGATTTTCACATTGGACTCGAATCGAATGATTACATCATATGACAGAGACTAGGGTTTGACGAGTTCACCTTAACCCTAATCTGATCGGGGCTCAAGATAGAAGAACTGAATCACACAGGTAGCTGCACCAAGAGGTTCGCATTCAGCTCTGATGGGTTGCCACCATATACTGCTAGGTGTCACTGGTGGATTTTGGGAGCAATTAGAATGATTTAGATGATCGATCATTCTAGCTGTTCGAATCAGAAGAGTTCTGATCCATCGAAAGGAGTTTCGATGATGTCGATGATAGAGATCATGACATATCCCATTACCATACAGAACTGAACCTAACTGGGTCACACAAACAAGGGTTTGAATCTGGTGATCATCAATTGAACTGATCTAGTTCAATTGATCTGAATGAGATTCAATTAGGTTCAAGGAAATCGTGCTAGCACTCGATTGAACCTAACGTTCTTCTTTTGCTATCATAAATAAGTTGTCCTGTCTGAGCCAAAGGAGTTTGTGCTCAAATCAGAGGCCTTCATATGGTCTGACAGGAGGTTGTCCAAGTCAGAAAAGGTTGTCTTATTTGTAAGACATTACCTGCCATTTTTGGTCACCTGCCATTTCTTGTTCTTTGACTTTGGTCAAAAGTCTACCTTTGACTGGTCAAACGTTGACCATTGACACTTTGACTTTTGACCACATGTCATGCACCTATTGGAGAGCTGGTGGGGGCCTGTCCCCCTGCCAGAACCTGGCAAGGAGAAGGGCGCACGCCACCCTAGGCGTGTGCCCAAGTTGGAGGCGCCTAGGAGTCCTTGTTGGACAAGGACTCCATCTCCTTTTTGGATTCCAATTAGAGTTCTTCTAAGAACCAACTTTGACTGGTCTTAGGCGCCCTCTAAGGAGGAATCCAGGGGTCTCTATTCCCACCAATCAGATTTAGATCTGATTTCACAAAGGGTTGTGATTGGTTGGGAAGAAGAGGAGTTGGATCACAGCTAGTCTATAAATAAGACCCTGTATCGCCCAACTCAGATTAATGAGATAGCAGATTCAATTGAGATCATAGTTTCTCCATGCCCCAAGGCTGCCTCTCCCCTCCTTCTCCATGCCATAGTCTCTTCTCCCCTTGCTCTCCACGTCCAAAAGGAGTTTTGGACCTTGGTTGGTGCGATTCAGATCAAAGAAAGGCGATCAAAAGCAAGAAGGCTGCGCTGCTGCAAAGGACGACTGCTCATCTTCAAAAGAGTTTTGAAGATCCTCCAAATCAGATCCAGATCTGATTTTTGGAGGCGTGATAGAGAAGAAGAGGATCTCCAGATCCAACCCGAGTGGATACTAGTAGAGGCCAGGCGCTTGCGTGGCTAAGATCTAGAACATTCCGCTGCAAACAGGATCATCAACAGGGTAATAGGATTACCCAGATCAGGTAAATTAAATTTAATTTAATTTATCTTTTAATTTTATTTTATTAAAATAATAAGAATCAGATCTAAAACATATCAAGATCTGATTGGGATCAAGAGAAAAATTTTTGAAATATATCTCTTGATCTGATCAGATCTGAACAAATCTGGACCGGGAAATCAGGATTTCCCTTCAGAATGGTACATTCTACTACAAAATCTATCAATATCTAGGCTTTGATCGATGACCTGGATTGATAATTGATCTCAAACTCTATGAGCTCAATCGCTCATTTTGCAATTCTTTCAGAAGCATCCGTTTGATGAAGGACTGCTTTTATTGGTTGATCCATGAGGACCATTATGGTGTGCCCCTAAAAGTAAGGTCGGAGTCTCCTGGCAGTGATTAGAAGAGAGTAGGTCAATTTCTCTAGCTTAGAGTACCTGATCTCTGCATCTCTCAGGACTCGACTTATATAGCAGATCGATCACTACATCTTCACTTCCTCCTTGACCAGGACTGTTACCAAGGCCATCGGGGAGACTGCTAGGTACAAGAATAATTCTTCTCCAAGTTTGGGCTTTACTAACAGTGGGGATGAGCCAAGGTAATTTTTGAGCTCCTCAAATACCCATTGGCACTTCGTTGTCCAGCAGAAGTTCTTTGGTTGCTTGAGAACTTGGAAGAAGGGCATGCATCACTCGACCAATCTCGAGATGAAGCAATTCAGGGATGTCACTTTTTCAGTCAGGCACTGAACTTCTTTGATTGTTCTTGGAGCAGTCATCTCCTAAATAGCTTGGATTTTCTTTGGATTTGCTTCAATCTCGCATCTTGACACCATAAACCCCAGAAACTTTTCCGAGGTCACACTAAAGGCGCACATGGTCAGGTTCAGTTTCATCTTGTGCTTCCTAAGTGCACTAAAGGTCTCTTCAAGGTCAGCGAGGTAGTTTAAGAAGCTCAGCTTTTGACGAGTATGTCATCCACATACACCTCCATGTTGCGGTCGATCTGCTTCTTGAAGATCTTGTTGACCAGGCACTGGTACATTTTTCCTACATTCTTGAGCCTAAAGGGCATAATCCTGTAATAGTAAAGAAGATGGTCAGTAACAAAAGCAGTTTTCTCCTCATCCTCCTGTTAGATATATGTGCCCTAGAAGCCAGAATTGGCTGACACTTGTAATACACTTCTAGGGGCAAAATTATAATTTTGACTATAATCAATAAAAAGGATTATTTTCTATCACATATGTATATTTAGTGTCTGTGATACATCCTTTGAGTTAATGGTAATGATAATTCATATTTTCAAGAGTTAAAAATTTAAGACATGAATAATCATTATTAACTCATAAAATGCTTCCGACCATAGGATCATCACGAGGATGGTGATTGATCTGAAAGGTTGGTGTACAATTGCTTCTCTTTAGTAGATGAGTCTTGAGTCTACGGTGTGGAGACACCAGAGCGAGAGTATAGGTACTCGTTAGAGAACGAGGGCACTGAGCATGACCACCTCGAGTAGTCATTAGGAAGTCTACCTTCTCATCAATGACTGACTCGATGCTGCAGTGGTGTGTCTGGTTCTTTGATCTGAGGTGCATCGATAGTTCACCTTGAGGGTGTTATAGTTTGACTACACCATTACTCGGTCTCCTAGCCATATGGAACCCTGAGGTGTATGTTGGCTATAGCATGTTCATTGTAGGAACTGGATTGCATCAAGATGGAATCTATCTACCTCGGTGGTAGAGGAGCAGCCCTATGATGATCATGAGAATCAAGTCCAGAAGCCCATGGCCATGGCAGAGTGAAATAATAGAAAGAGTTTCTATTTAGATTTTCACATCGGACTTGAATCGAATGATTACATCATATGACAGAGACTAGGGTTTGACGAGTTCACCTTAACCCTAATCTGATCGAGGCTCAAGATAGAAGAACTTAATCACATAGGTAGCTGCACCAAGAGGTTCGCATTCAGCTCTGATGGGTTGCCACCATATACTGCTAGGTGTCACTGGTGGATTTTGGGAGCAATTAGAATGATTTAGATGATCGATCATTCTAGCTGTTCGAATCAGAAGAGTTCTGATCCATCGAAAGGAGTTTCGATGATGTCGATGATAGAGATCATGACATATCCCATTACCATATAGAACTGAACCTAACTGGGATCACACAAACAAGGGATTTGAATCTGGTGATCATCAATTGAACTGATCTAGTTCAATTGATCTGAATGAGATTCAATTAGGTTCAAGAAAATCGTGCTAGCACTCGATTGAACCTAACGTTCTTCTTTTACTATCATAAATAAGTTGTCCTGACTGAGCCAAAGGAGTTTGTGCTCAAATCAGAGGCCTTCACTTATGGTCTGACTGGAGGCTTGTCCAAGTTAGAAAAGGTTGTCTTATTTTGTAAGACAATACCTGCCATTTTTGGTCACCTGCCATTTCTTCGTTCCTTTGACTTTGGTCAAAAGTCTGACCTTTGACTGGTCAAATGTTGACCATTGACACTTTGACTTCTGTGACCACATGTGTCATGCACCTATTGGAGAGCTGGTGGGGGCCTTGTCCCTCCTGCCAGAACCTGGCAAGGAGGAGGGCGCACGCCACCCTTGGCGTGCGCCCAAGCTGGAGGACGCCCAGGAGTCCTTGTTGGCACAAGGGACTCCATCTCCTTTTTGGATTCCAATTAGAGTTCTTCCTAAGAACCAAGTTTGACTGGTCTTAGATGCACCATCTAAGGAGGAATCCAGGGGACTCTATTCCCTACCAATCAGATTTAGATCTGATTTCACAAAGGATTGTGATTGGTTGGAAAGAAGAGGAGTTGGATCACGCTTAGTCTATAAATAAGACCCTACGCCCAACTCAAATAGAATTAGAATCATAATTCTCCATGCCCCAAGGCTTTCTCTCCTCTCCTCCTCCATGCCAAAGCATCTTCTCCCTCCCCTCTCCATGTTCAAAAGGAGTTTTGGGTTCTTGGTTGGTGCGATTCCAGATCAAGAGAAAGGCGACTCAAAAGCTAAGAAGGCTGTGCTGCTGCAAAGGACGACTGCTGATCTTCAAAAGGTAGTTTTGAAGATCCTCCTAGATCAGATCCTAGATCTAATTTTTGGAGATGTGATAGAGAAGAAGATCTCCAGATCCAGTCCGAGTGGATATCGGTAGAGGCCAGGCACTTGCGTGGCTAGATCCAGAACCTTCCGCTGCAATACAGGATCATCAACAGGGTAATAGGATTACCCAACATCAAGGTAAATTAAATTTGATTTAATTTATTTAGATTTTATTTTTATTATTAAAATAATAAGAATTAGATCTAAAATATATCTAAGATCTGATTAGGATCAAGAGAAAATTTTTTTTTAAAATATATCTCTTGATCTGATCAGATCTGAACGAACCTGGATCCGGGAAAATCAGGATTTTCCTTCAACTGGTATCAGAGCCATGGTTCTAAATTGTTTAGATCTAATTTTAAATTTTTATTTAATTAAAAAATAAGTGATTTTAGATGTCACATGAGATGTGATCAGATCTGAAATCAGAAAAAATTAAAATTAAATGATTTGGATCTAAGATTAGAAGATAT
The DNA here is from genome assembly GCA_006176705.1 of Cocos nucifera. Taxonomy (NCBI): domain Eukaryota; kingdom Viridiplantae; phylum Streptophyta; class Magnoliopsida; order Arecales; family Arecaceae; genus Cocos; species Cocos nucifera. The sequence goes on along the minus strand of QRFJ01005414.1, from coordinate 66,360 downwards.
GCATGACTAGTTCTAGAATAGAATAGTTCTATAGAATAGTCTTGCATGTTTTTACGATTTAATCTGATTAAATCATATTTTAGATCTTATTTATTTACTATTTTTTGATATTATAAGTATTATAATAACATCTAAAAAATAGCAAATAAAATTATTTAATTTTAAATATCATATGAGATATGATTGATGCATGTCTAGACTAGTTGTAGAATAGTTCTACATAATTGTCTAGATTAGAATTTATTTTGATTAGATCAATTTAAATCTAATTTTTTAGATTATTATGAGATAATTTAGATCTAAAAATATGCATGATTCGATACATGAGATGTATGCAAAATATGCCATGATTAGATCTACTTTATATATGAGATATATGATATAGATCTGATATTGTTTTGTAGTATTGAATGTTCCTGATTAAGGCGTTCCTCTTGGCCGTCCGGTCATAAGAATGAAGAAGGGTTTAAAGGCCCTCTCTTCCCATTCGATGGGGTGTTCTTATGATGTGTAGGGGTGCTGCGTGTTCGTCCTTAATCAGAAACCCAAAACTTACTTTCTGCAAAACCCTAGATCCTGAAACCCTAGGATTTATTGTGCATATTTTGTTTATGAACCCTACTTAATTAAGAATTAAGTTTATGGAATATTAATTAGGTCTAAAATTGAGAATTTTAGATCTAAGACATATTCATAATACTGGGTTCGGGCTTGGGTAGCTCAATTAGGTCTAAGCGGTTGATCAAACCGAATCAAGAGTTGGTTAGATGGGATCAACAATGCTTAAATTGACCAGCCTAATAGGATTAAGTCTGGGTCAAGATCGAGTCACGATCAAGCAAGACCTAATTAGGCTCAGAGGTTAGAGTCTGGATTGTAGGCTAACCCAATTGGTTCTGACTCAACAATTTGGTGTCTAAGGTAAGTTTGGCACATACGACCGACTGGATTTTTAATTGGAAGCTACTCGACCTGAATGCATTCTTGTACGAGTTAATGGCATATTCCTTCCACCGGTCTCACTTACCTGGCCATATCTGTTGACACAGTTCTGATCTGAGGTGGTCAATAATCCGAGCTAACCCATGCCACTAGGTTAGTCATAATTGTTATGACTAATGCCAAGTCTAGTTTAATGAGACCTGAATCAATTCTCCCTAAGAAAAGATTAAGTCTGAGGTCTTCCACCATTGTAGATGTGCGGGCCCTTCCCGGGGTTGATTGTTCTCGGACTGGATACAGTGGCTCAGTTGCACCGGGAAAGATGCAACCATGTCTATTAGGCATTGGATGCTATGGGCTGGAGGATGAGTTGGGCTCAATATTTTGGATACGGTGAGAGACTCAATTAGGAACCCAGTCTATGCAAATGGTGGGTCTGACTTAACTAAGGAGTGGATCAATATTTTGGATACGGTGAGATTCATGAATTAGAGACCAAGTTTGGGTGCACCATGATTAGAGAATCATTGAACAAGAGTTGTTCACTCATTGGCTAACCCATCACCAATAACTGTTAGGTGAGGTGATGAGTCAGTTGGTGAGACCGCACCACCCACTAGAAATCATTAATCGTGGAGATTTTTGCATCTCTACAGAGGGAGTGTAGGGATCCGAGAAAATAGTGGGAGCTAATTTGTTTAAAAATAAAATCCCTAAATAAATTGGTCAAGTCAAAATTACAGTATCTAACTAGAATCTTTGACTCTCTACAGGAAAATATGTCTGCGTCCAACCCATTGGCACGTATCCTGGACACACATAGACTGACCGGACCCAATTATAAAGATTGGCTCAGGAACTACAAAATTATTTTGGGTTCTGAGAAGTTAACCCATGTTTTGGACCAGGACCCTCCCACCTTACCAGCCCGTCCATCTGTTGAACAGAGAGCGTCTCTGGAAAAATGGATTGACGAAGATAATAAGGCCAGATATTACATGTTGGGCTCGATGTCTGATGAGCTCCAGCGCCAACATGAAGATATCGGGACTGCTCGCCAAATGTTGGCTCACCTGCATAGGAGATGTTTGGTGAACAGAGTCGCGCAGCCAAATATCAAGTCACAAAATGACTTTTTAAGGCTAAGATGCGTGATGGGCAGTCAGTCCAAGATCACTGTCTGACAATGATCAAGGACATGGAAGAGCTTGAGAAGCTCGGTGTGAAGTTGGACTTGGACCTGCAGAATGATATTATTCTGCAATCCTTGACTGATGCATATGGGCAATTCATCATGAATTACCACATGCATAAACTTCAAAATTCCTTGGCCGAAGTTAATGAATATGCTGGTTACCGCTGAGCTTTCTATGAAAGGTTCTAAAGGCTCAGTTCTTGCTATGGAAATGGACTTCTTCCAAAAGAAAGTCTTATGGAAAGAAAAAGAAGTCTGTGAAAAAGCAAAAGGTGGAAGGATCAAAGAAGAAGAAGGCAGAAGCTCGAAGAAAAAGGCCGATGGTCAAAGGAAAGTGTTTCCATTGCAACAGCGACGGCCATTGGAAGCGGAACTGCCCTACTTACCTGGCCACCCTGAAGAACAAGAAGGAAGGTCCTTCTGGAGGTATGCTCGTTATTGAGTCTAACCTTACGGTTTCTTCTGCATCCAGTTGGGTGCTTGACTCTGGTTCTAGTGCTCATCTGTGCACTTCTATGCAGGGTCTTGAGGATAGCAGGAGGCTGAGGGATGGAGACATGATCCTACGCGTCGGTAATGGAGCAAGAGTTGCTGCAGTAGCCGTGGGAACATACCCTCTTCGATTACCATCTGGTTTAGACTTAGTTTTGAAAGACTGTTATTATGTGCCTGCAGCTAGCAGGAATTTGATTTCTGTTTCATGCTTAGCACAAGAAGGTTATGTGATTCACCTTCTTTAAGGACCATTGTAACATTCTTTATGAAAGAAATAAAATTGCAAATGGTTTTCCTTATTAATGGTCTTTATCAGCTACATATTGATGTACCTATTCTAACTATCGAGCAAAACGTGAATGCCAAACGACCTAGGGATAGTCCAAATGACAGATATCTATGGCACCTGAGATTAGGTCATATAGCAGAAGATAGGATCAACAAATTGGAGAAAAATGGGCTATTGAGTCCATTGACTTTCGAGTCATATCCAACTTGTGAATCCTTGTCTTCAAGGCAAAATGACTAAACTCCCTTTTGTTGGACATGGGGAGAGGGCCACAGATCTCCTTGCCCTAGTACATACTGATGTGTGCGGCCCATTTGATGTGCCGGCTAGAGGCAATTTTGTCTACTTCATTACCTTTACCGATGATCTGTCTAGGTATGGGTATGTGTATCTTATGAGACACAAGTCTGAAGCTTTTGAAAAGTTCAAAGAATTCAGACATGAAGTAGAAAAACAAACTAGGAAAACCCATTAAGGTTCTTCGATCAGATCGAGGAGGTGAATACCTTAGCAGGGAATTCCTAGACTATCTCAAGGATAATGGCATAGTCTCTCAATGGACTCCACCAGGAACACCTCAACTCAAACGGGGTTTCAGAAATGGAGAAATCGGACTCTATTAGATATGGTTCGATCCATGATGAGCTTCACAGACCTCCCTGATTTTCTTTGGGGACACTCATTGTTAACTTCAATTCTATTCTACTGAATAGGGTTCCCTCTAAAACCGTTCCTACCACACCGTATGAGATATGGCACGGTAAGAAACCAAGTCTGAGTCATCTCAGAATTTGGGGTTGTCCGGCTCATGTCAAAAGACAACAAGCGGACAAGTTAGAGTTTAGGTCCTTTCAGAGCTCGATTCATAGGATATCCTAAAGAGTCATTAGGATACTATTTCTACATTCCAGAAGACCACAATGTGATTGTGAGTCGACATGCCATCTTTCTTGAAAAATAGTTTATTCAAGATAGCGGCATTGGAAAGCAGATTAAGCTTGATGAGAAAGTCTCACAAGTACAACGAGCTAAGGACCAATTGGAACCAAATCAGGTTGAGCCAATAAGAACACTACCTCCTCCACCTCGTAGATCGGAAAGAGTTTTCCCATCCCCCTGAAAGATACTTAGGTATTATTTCAGAGGAATGTAGAGGAAAATGTTCCTCGTAGGTAATGGTGCTCATGGTGATGATCCCAAAACCTACAACGAGGCGATATCAGATATCGACTCCGAGAAATGGCTAGAGGCAATGCAGTCAGAAATTGACTCGATGCACTCAAACCAAGTCTGGACCTTGGTAGATCCACCAGAAGGTATAGTACCTATTGGATGTAAATGGATCTTCAAGAGAAAGATTGGTGCAGATGGGAAATGTGGAGACATTCAAGGCTAGACTGGTGGCAAAAGGTTATAGTCAACGCGAAGGCATTGACTATCAGGATACCTTTTTTCCCAGTAGCTATGCTAAAATCCATCCGCACATTGCTTGCTGTTGCAGCCTATTTCGATTATGAAATATGGCAAATGGACGTGAAAACGGCGTTCTTAAATGGATATCTTGAGGAAGATATCTATATGGAACAGCCGCTAGGTTTCACATCCAGTGATACTGATCACAAGGTTTGCAAGCTGCAAAGGTCCATATATGGACTTAAGCAAGCATCTCGGAGCTGGAACACTCGTTTCAATGATGTGATCAAAAAGTTTGGTTTCATCAAAAATGAAGAGGAACCATGTGTTTTCAAAAAGGGTCAGTGGGAGCGCTGTTGTCTTCCTCGTATTGTACGTGGATGACATCCTCCTTATTGGGAATGATATTCCCATGTTGACATCAGTCAAATTATGTGGTTGTCCAAGGAATTCTCCATGAAAGACCTAGGTGAAGCATCCTTTATTCTAGGAATTAAGGTCTATAGGGATAGACCGAATAGGATGCTAGGACTTTCACAGAAGATGTACATAGAGGAAGTACTAAAGAGGTTTAGTATGGAAAACTCTAAGAGGGGATTAATACCCTTCAGACATGGTATTCATCTTTCCAAGAAGATGTGCCCCTAGCACACCTGAGGAAATAGAACGCATGAGCAAGATCCCTTATGCTTCTGCAATAGGGAGCCTCATGTATGCCATGCTATGTACACGACCTGATATAGCCCATGCTGTGAGTGTCACAAGCAGATATCAGTCAAATCCAGGTGAAGAACACTGGACTTCTGTGAAATGTATCCTTAAGTACTTGAGAAGAACTAAGGATATGATGTTGGTCTTTGGTAATGGAGAACTCCAAGTCCAGGGATACACAGACTCGGATTTCATGTCCGATATAGATGATCGAAAGTCGACATCTGGGAGTCTGTTTGTGTGCAATGGTGGTGCTGTCAGCTGGAAGAGTTTCAAGCAAACCGTGATAGCAGATTCCACCATGGAAGCAGAATATATCGCTGCATCAGAGGCTGCGAAGGAAGCATTCTGGTATAAGAAGTTTGCTGCAGAAATTGGAGTAATGCCATCAGATGCCATTCCTCTATACTGCGACAACAATGGCGCCATAGCCCTTGCTAAGGAGCCGAGGTCTCACCAGAAATCCAAGCACATTGAGCGGCGATACCACCTCATCCGCGATTACCTCGAGAAGGGTTACGTCGAGGTCAAGAGAGTCAACTCCACAGATAATGTGGCAGACCCACTTACAAAGCCGTTGGGCCAGCAGAAGATCGAAGCCCACCTTGAGAAGATGGGACTTAGACTTGTAGCCAATTGGCTTTAGGACAAGTGGGAGATTGTTAGATATATGTGCCCTAGAAGCCAGAATTGGCTGACACTTGTAATACACTTCTAGGGGCAAAATTATAATTTTGACTATAATCAATAAAATGGGTTATTTTCTATCACATATGTGTATTTAGTGTCTGTGATACATCCTTTGAGTTAATGGTAATGATAATTCATATTTTTCAAGAGTTGAAAATTTAAGACATGAATAATCATTATTAACTCATAAAATGCTCCCGACCATAGGATCATCACGAGGATGGTGATTGATCCGGAAGGTTGGTGTACAATCGCTTCTCTTTAGTAGATGAGTCTTGAGTCTACGGTGTGGAGACACCCAGAGCGAGAGTACAGGTACTCGTTAGAGAACGAGGGCACTGAGCGTGACCACCTCGAGTAGTCATTAGGGAAGTCTACCTTCTCGTCAATGACTGACTCGATGCTGCAGTAGTGTGTCTGGTTCTTTGACCTGAGATGCATCGGCAGTTCACCTTGAGGGTGTTATAGTTTGACTACACCATTACTCGGTCTCCTAGCCATATGGAACCCTGAGGTGTATGTTGGCTATAGCATGTTCATTGTAGGAACTGGATTGCATCAAGATGGAATCTATCTACCTCGGTGGTAGAGGAGCAGCCCTATGATGATCATGAGAATCAAGTCCAGAAAGTCCATGGCCATGGCAGAGTGAAATAATAGAAAGAGTTTCTATTTAGATTTTCACATTGGACTCGAATCGAATGATTACATCATATGACAGAGACTAGGGTTTGACGAGTTCACCTTAACCCTAATCTGATCGGGGCTCAAGATAGAAGAACTTAATCACACAGGTAGCTGCACCAAGAGGTTCGCATTCAGCTCTGATGGGTTGCCACCATATACTGCTAGGTGTCACTGATGGATTTTGGGAGCAATTAGAATGATTTAGATGATCGATCATTCTAGCTGTTCGAATCAGAAGAGTTCTGATCCATCGAAAGAAGTTTCGATGATGTCGATGATAGAGATCATGACATATCCCATTACCATACAGAACTGAACCTAACTGGGTCACACAAACAAGGGTTTGAATCTGGTGATCATCAATTGAACTGATCTAGTTCAATTGATCTGAATGAGATTCAATTAGGTTCAAGGAAAATCGTGCTAGCACTCGATTGAACCTAACGTTCTTCTTTTACTATCATAAATAAGTTGTCCTGACTGAGCCAAAGGAGTTTGTGCTCAATCAGAGGCCTTCATATGGTCTGACTGGAGGTGTCCAAGTCAGAAAAGGTTGTCTTATTTTGTAAGACATTACCTGCCATTTTTGGTCACCTGCCATTTCTTGTTCTTTGACTTTGGTCAAAAGTCTACCTTTGACTGGTCAAATGTTGACCATTGACACTTTGACTTCATCCACGTGTCATGCACCTATTGGAGAGCTGGTGGGGGCCTGTCCCCCTGCCAGAACCTGGCAAGGAGGAGGGCGCACGCCAAGGGTGGCGTGTGCCCAAACTGGAGGCGCCCAGGAGTCCCTGTTGGACAGAGGACTCCATCTCCTTTTTGGATTCCGATTAAACTTCTCCTAAGAACCAAGTTTGACTGATCTTAGGTGCCATCTAAGGAGGAATCCAGGAGACTTTGTTCCCACCAATCAGATTTAGATCTGATTTCACAAAGGATTATGATTAGTTGGGAAGAAGAGGAGTTGGATCACGCTTAGTCTATAAATAAGTCCCTGCACCCAACTCAAATAGAATTAGAATCACAATTCTCCACACCCTAAGGCTTCCTCTCCTCTTCTCCTCCATGCCAAAGCATCTTCTCGCTCTCCTCTCTACATCCAAAAGTGTTTTGGGTTCTTGGTTGGTGCAATCCAGATGAGAGAAAGATGACCGAAAGCTAGAAGGCTGCGCTGTTGCAAAGGACAACTGCTGATCTTCAAAAGATATTTTGAAGATCCTCCATATCAGATCCAGATCTAATTTTTGGAGACGTGATAGAGAAGAAGAGGATCTCTAGATCCAGCTCGAGTGGATATCGATAGAGGCTAGGCACTTGCATGGCTAGATCCAGAACCTTCCTCTGCATACAGGATCATCAACAGGTAATAAGATTACCCAACATCAAGGTAAATTAAATTTGATTTAATTTATTTAGATTTTATTTTTATTATTGGAATAATAAGAATCAGATCTAAAATATTTTAGATCTGATTAGGATCAAAGAAAAGAATTTTTGAAATATATCTCTTGATCCGATCAGATCTGAATGAACTTGATCCAGAAAATTAGGATTTTCCTTCACCTCCGATACCATCCATATCTGATTATAGTCGGAAAAGGCATCCATAAAGATGAGGAGCTCATGGCTCGAGGTTTCATCTACCAGTTGATCAATCCTAGGAAGAGGATAGCTGTCCTTTGGGCAGGCTTTGTTTAGCTTTTTGAAGTCTATACACATCCTCTATTTGTTATTTGCCTTTTTGACGAGAAACACGTTCAAGACCCAGATCGAATAGTTAACTTTTTGGATGAATCCAGCCTTAAGGAGCTTAGCTACTTCTATGATTCCTTTCTGCCTCTTCGGGGTGTGGTTGCGCATCTTCTCTTTTACCGATCAATACTTAGGATCAACAGCCAGTCGATGTTCCATGACCTCGGCATCAATTCTTGGCATATCCGCTAGAGCCTAGGCGAAGACGTCCGCATTCTTCCTGAGGAAGGTGATGAGTTGCTCCCAAACCTCATCCCCCAAGTTGGAGCCGATCTGTATGGTGTGCTCCACGTTCTTGTCGTTTAAGGACATAGATATGAGATCCTCCATAGGCTTGCCCTGCTCCTCGGTGAGGTTGTCGCGAACATCTAGCTGGTCAACAAGATAAGGGTCGGACTATTCTTCCTTTTGTAGGGCGATTGAGTAGCAGTATCTTGTTAGAACTTGATCTTCCCTGACCTCTCCGATCCCGTAACTTGTTGGAAACTTCATCTCCAAATAATAAGTTGATACCACTGCTTGGAGTGTGTTCAACCTAGGTCGGCCAAGAATAGCATTATAGGCAGATGGAGCCTTTACGACTAAAAAATTGATCTGTGCCTTAACCAACTTTAGGCGTTGCCCTGCAGTCACAGTTAAAGTTATTATGCCTTCAACTAGCATGGCATCACCAGTGAAGCCTATCAATGGGAAATTCATAGGTCCCAAGTGGTTATTGAGTAAGGACATTTTTGAGAAAGCATCATAAAATAATATGTCGGCCGAGCTTCTATTATCTACCAAAATACGACGTACATCATAGTTGGCAATGTTTAAAAAGATTACAACCGCATCATTATGCGACAACTAGACTTCTTGAGCATCCTCATCGGTGAAAGCAATGGGCTCTTCAGTTCTCCACCACTTTACTAGTTCCTCAAATTCGCTGGCCTCTTCAAGCCAACGTCCCCCAGAGATAGTGTTGATGATGCCGAGAGACAGTCGATCTTCTTATTGTTCCTCCCTCCTTGGTGGTTCAGGCTATGGCAATGTCCTTAGCTGATCTTCCCATCCTTCAGGTCGATGTCGTAGGAATTAACTAAGTCTGCCTTACCTGATGAGCTTCTCGATCTCATCTTGGAGCTGAATACACTCTTCAGTATTATGACCGTGGTTATGATGATAAAGACAGAACTTGTAAGGATCGCACTTGTCAGAGTGGGTACGCATTCTTTTTGATCTCGGCAGTTGCTTCCTAATTTTCATCAATACTTGGATTTTTGGAGCATTAAGAGGAGTGTAGTTATGAAATCTTTAGAGGGAAGAATCTTGCTGCACCCTTCTTTCAGGGCTTCTCTACTTTCGAGCCCGGGGAGGAGTTCGGACTCGCTTGCGCTCAGAGGAAGTTCAGGAGCACGATCGAGCTTCACTCAACTTTTCTTCCTTAGCGGGCCCATTCGGCTTGCCAATTCACCGCTCTCCAATGGCTTCATTATCCTTGGCCTTGAAGGCCTCTTCAGCTCAGGCATAACCTTCAGCCCGAGCCAGCATATCGGCAAAGTCCTTGGAGTACTTCTGTAGGGAGAATAGCAAATCATTCTTCTAAAGGCCGCCCTTGAGTGCAGCCATTATAACCGACTGGTCTAGATTCTGGACCTCTAATGCAGTAGCATTAAACTGGGTGACATAAGTCTGGATGGATTTTCTCTCCTTCTACTTGATGTTCATCAGAAAATCTAAAATTCGATGGGGACGTCGGTTGCTAATGAAATGAGCCGCAAACTGATAGCTCATCTTATCAAAGAAAAAGATGGTACCCGACTTAAAGACTGAGTATCGATTTCTGATGGCTCCTTTGAGGGTGGATGGAAAAGTCCGACATAAAATGGCATCTGGCATGCCATGGAGCAGCATTATGGTCCAAAAAGCCTCGAGATAATCGACCAGATTAGAAGTTCTGTCATAGCTTTTAAGTTGGGAAAGCTTGAAGTTCAGCAGAATGAGCTCTTGCATAATTTGAGAAAAAAATGGAGGATCGGTGCAGACATCATCATGAAGAGACAAGGCGGCATGGCAGAGTTTTTCAATCCATCGGCTCATTTTCTGGAATCTTTGATTCAGGAGATCTTCACGATCATTAATCTCCAGAGTTTTCTAATGGGATGGGAGCAAAGCTTCACCCAGAGTTGAATCATGATCCGAGCAATGGCTCTCCATCCTTTGCTTCCTCTTTTCAAAGGTCATCGATCGATCATCCCGAATTGGCCGTCCCCCAATCGGATCGTGGGACTCCAAAAGAGCCTGCTTTAGTTGAATTAGCGCCAGAGCCTATCGATGCATGGCCTGCATCACCTCCGTAAGACCACGAACCTATTGGATCAGCAAGTTGAACTACTCCACATCCACTATGGCTGTAGGTGGAGCTTGAGTTACTAAAGCTAGAGTGGAAACAGATTGATCTGAATGGGATCTGGCTGCAGAGGCCATTGATCATCGAGTTGAAGCTTTTTTAAGAGGCATTTTTGTTTGTTTGTTTTTTTTTTCAAAAAGAATTCTAGAGAAGAAGAAGACTACTGAGCACTCCTTTAAGATCAAGAAAATCTTAGGAATAGAGGACCCTCCTTCTAGCACCAATCCTATTGGTATAGAATCTGGTTGACGTCGGATTAAGCTGGAGTAGGAGAAGATGTGGTCACCGTCGGTGATCTACAAAATAAAGTTCTATCTGGAGTCGATGGTGGTGGCTCCGGTAGGATCCTCCGATGATCAAGTCAGCTTTTCTTGCCAACAGAAATGGAGTGCTCGAGTATGAATTCGACAGAGTTTTGGAAAAGAAAAGAGAGCTTAGAAAAAACGTATCTAGAGAATTTCTTTTATAGATGGAGCCTATTGTAACCATCCGATAGTGGGCCATTCTGAGCCACGTGAAATTTATTACGAAGAGAGGTATCGCTCATAATAGACTAATAATGATAGTTATAACCATTCGATAGTGGGGTTGCCTATAGCAGACTGATAAATGAGGTATTCAAAATTCGACTGAAGGAGATATCCGAAAGGAGTTTGGCCTTCGAGGAATCTGACTATTGGAGGAGTTTGGAAGGAGTTCAGCTTCTGAAGAAATTTGAAAAGAATTCGAAAGGAGTTTGGCTCTTGGAGAAATTCAAAAGAAATTCGAAAGATGTTTGGCTCCTAGAGAAATTCGACTACTGAAGGAGTTTGGAAGGAGTTTGGCTCCTAGAAGAATCCGACTGTTGGAGGAGTTCGGCTCCTAAAGAAATCCGACTGCTGGAGGAGTTCGGAAGGAGTTTGGCTTCTGGAGGAATTCGACTATTGGAGGAGTTCGGAAGGAGTTTGGCTTTTGAAGGAATTCGACTGTTGGAGAAGTTTGAAAGAAGTTTAGTCGCTAGAGAGGCCCAACTAATGGAGGAATCCAGAAGGAATTTAGATGGGGTTCGACCATTGGAGGGAGTTCGGGGGGGTTTGGAAGGTATTCAGCTCTTAAAGGAATCCAACTAATGGAGGAGTTCGAAAGGAGTTTGGCTCCTAGAGAAATTTGACTGTTGGAGGATTCCAAAAGAAGTTCAGGTCCTAGAAGAATTCAATTGCTGGAGGAGTTTAGAAGGAGTTCGGCTCTTAAAGAAATCCAGAAGAAATTCGGAAGGAGTTCAGCTCCTAGAGGAATCTGACTACTAGAAGAGTTCGGAAGGAGTTCGGCTCCTGAAAAAATCCGACTGTTGGAGGAGTTCAGAAGAAGTTTGGCCATTGAAGGGGCCCTACTAATGAAGGAATCTGAAAGGTATTCGGATGGGGTTCGGCCATTGGAGGGAGTCCGGGAGGGGTTCGGCCGCTAGATGAGTTTGGCTGCTATAAGAGTTCGAAAGGGGTTCGGCTGCTGGAGGAAGAATTCTTAATCGAAGCTCTTCCCTCATTACCAGTTGCATTAGACTAAGCATCAGACTGAACTTCGACGGGAGCGGGATTTATCCCCAATACTATTAATCGAGATTATATGCAAGAGATCAAATCTAAACTACCTACCTAGGATTTTTAACATGATTTATGTTGCATATAGATCAAAAAAATAAAGTCTTGCATCAATTCTATCGATGCCCTGGATTAGGTCTAACTGTTAGAACTGATCTAGTTCTAATCTAATGAGTTTAGAACTCATTATCTTTGTGTGGGTTGATGAACCCCACTATTGATCTCAAAACTTTGAAGTTCTTGAAGGTTGTTAGTAGTCGCATAATGTGTCCGGTCTCTATAAATCATCTACTCGAAGCTTTGATCTGATCCATCTTTTTGAAAGTGTTAGCTCGCATGAAAGGCTGCCATATGGTTGATTCTTCTTATTTTTTAGAACCTCTTAATACCTTCAGATTCGAAGAAGAACTTCAAAGAATATTTGGTAGAAGAAGAAGAGGAAGGAGTGTTGAAAAATGTGTCCCAAAGCCAATCATTAGCTTGTTGACGTTTGTGCTATTTTGTAATTATAAATAATTTATTATTAAATAAAATTATATTCTGATATTTTTCATGATACAGTCTATATCTTTTAATGAACTTTTTTGTTGTGATGAAGTCCTTAGGACTATTTAATTTTGATAAAGAGAGGATTTATCGATTAGTCCTTAAATTGTTGATGACCAAATGATACGTTGTTAATTAGGACAATAATATTTATCGAGTATAGATCGTTGTGTGCCATATAGATTGGTTGTCTTGTTAGCTAAGGAGTGTGGAGATACTATTATGATATACAAGTAAAATTTAAGGGTACATCATCATAGAATGTGACTAACTTCGGAGCATTTTACTATCAAGAATTGCTTTGATGGGATATGGGCATAAGTGTTCCTTATATCTAAGATTAACATGGTGGCATGCAAGCAACTCACTGCTTTGGTACCGGACTATCTGAATTTTTAATTTAGTGATGGAAGATTTCTGGATATAGTCAAGTACTTATGAAGTCGATGAGTGATTAAAATGGAATTGATCGCTCCAAGAGTTTGGAGATAATATGATTAATTTATTGCTTTCGCTGATCTAATTTTGAGAAAGTTTCAAAATATATGCTAGAAATCCTAGACTTTTTCTTCAAAGAGAAGTCGCTTCTCTTTTTGATTTTCCTCACAAGAAAATCAAGATCATATCTAGGTCTTTCTCTCATCCAAAGAGGAGCTAGTTTCCTCTAGAACTCACACCAAGAGAGAAGACCACCCAAACCTCACACCCAAAACCTTAGAACCCCTTCTTTGGTCAGCCAAAAGCTCTTCCAAACTTATCTCCCACATCCAAGTGGCCCCTTATATAGAGAAGAGGATAGGGTAGATGAGTCATGGACTGGTTTGAATCAAATTTAAACTATGACTCATCCCTATCTCAAATAGAATTCAAATTAAATCTGAATTCCACTTAATCCTCATACAAGGGCTCTTAGAGTGGGCGACAACTAGGGTATTGGCATAGGAATTCTTAATGCAAAACTCTTTTTGGCATGGAGAAATATTTGGTGCAAGGAAAAGGTGGCATAGGGTGCATATTGTTAGGATTTAACGCCTCGAATTCGATCCACAGCAAAGAAAAATTAGTATTAGCACAGCAGTCAGGTTGGTTTGGATATGTATTGAGCTGGCTTGGGCTGAGATTGAGCCAGCTTAGATTGCAGTCAAGCTAGCCCTCTCAGGTAGATAGAAAGTAGGTGTTTGGACAAGATGCAGTCAAGCCAGCTTGATCTCTGATAGAGCTGGCTCGACTTAAACGAATAGAACATGACGAGATTTTCTATTTGGACTTGGATTGTGATTAATCCAAGAGGTCTATAGGAGTTGTGCATGGACCATAGGATCCAGTGGCCGTTGAGGGATGCAGTCATGATCTGAAGGCTAGGAGACACTCTAGAACTCATCAAAATTTTGTTCGACTCATATTAGGAGATAGAGCCCTGTTAGGACTCCTGTGAATTACTGAAAAGAGGATTCTAAGCCTATTTAAAGGCTATGACACTATGGAGGTAAGGTGTAGCACATAGAGGCATACAAAGAGGCTCAGACAATCATCGAGAGAAGTTTGGTATAGCACCAAGTATGTACAGTTTGAGAGAGAGAGAGAGAGAGAGACAATAGGTACATAGCATCCGACGCGAAGGTCATGAGGGCAGAGCATCTTGTAGCTGCTAAGGGTCTTCTTGGGGATTCTGAGAGAGCTCTTGTGAGGATAGCTTCTAGTTGGGAGAGGATTGTATACAATAAGTTGAGAATGGGTGATCTCCTCTTGTATCTATTTCTTTTTCATAGTGAAGCTTTGCATACCCCATGGAGGCATGCCTTTTGGCTGATCCATGTACTTGATAGTTTTCTTATTTTATTTTATTCTTTTTTTCTGCCACAATAATCTGATACAAGTCTTCAACAAGTGGAATCGGAACAAGTTGATATTACAACACATAATCCAATCCAATTGGACTCTAGGTTTTAGTTATTTGATTCCAACCAATTTAGACCCAAATAAATAAAAGTGAACATAATCTAATTACATACCTTATAGCCTCAATTAATCCTAATTAATTAAGTTAAAGATCTAATCAAATTAGAAAATATCCATCCTTGACGATTCGATCATCTCATAAACTAATCGGATCAAATCAAATTGAATTCAATTCAATTGGATTTGATCCAATCCTTATTACTCAACCAAATTGAGTTAATTAGCAATCTAATTGCTAACTAATTCTCTTATAATTCACTAACCCTTAGCAAATTAATACATTGCAACTTTTGTACAAGGTTAATCATCAATCGAACTGATGATTAAAACTTTAAATGATTCTTAATCATTTATCAGCCACATGATCAGTCAGAAACTTTTTTTGAGTGTGACCCCATAGGTTTGGACCTAAGCCAGTAGCATAGGAACAACTTTCTGTACTAATCAAAATAACCATCTAGCAATAGTACCTAACGTCTAAATAGGCCAAATGTATGCTAAGCAACATCCAAGAATCTAAAGATATATGGTTATCGTATAATTCATTCCTTTGACCTCAAGTACTTAGGAAGATTTAGGATTTAACTATCAACCCTGAATGAGTCATCCACATTATAAATCAATCTTTCATATCCATCACATGGATTGCCCCAGCCAAGATCTTGCTAAATTGAAATACAGTGATGCACTATCTCCAATTTTACTGAGAGGGGTCAATTCCATCTTGACTCATATTCTGACTTAATAAGTACTTGACTGCATCTAAAAATCTTTCGTTACTAAGTTAGAAATTTAGGTAGTCCAGTACCAAAATATAATAAGTTGCTTACAAGTCACCATGATGATCTTAGATCTGTGGGACACTTATACCCATAGTCCTCAGAAACACTCTTGATAGTAGAGTGCTCCGAAATGATTACGTTCAGTGCATATGTACTCCTACATCTTACCCATATGCCATACCATTGTCTCCATCTTTTTTGATTAAGAGGATAATCAATGCATATGGTACACAGCAACCTACACTTGATATAACCATCATCCTTATAATAGTATATCATTTGGTCGTGAAAAGATTTAAGGACTAAACGATAAATCCTTCTTTATCGATTTAATATAGTCCTAAGGACTTCATCAAATCATAGGAGTTCATTAGAAGATGTACATTATGTGTGATGAATCAACTAGAATAATTTTTATTCATTTATATTCATATACATTTATAATGAGCTCAACTATCTACACCTAGATGATTGGCTTTGGGATGCATTTTTCAATAACACCCACTTGTACTAAAGCCAATTAGTACAATATAGTATACCCATCTTCGACTTGTAATCATCAAACTCCTCGACACTGAGGGCTTTAGTCAATGGATCGGCCAATCTTTTTCATCGATCTTCTGAAGTTCGACATTACATAGATCCACGATCTCCCAGATAAGATGGTAACAATGTGGAATATGCTTAGTGTAGTGATGAGACTTCGATTCATTCACTTAAGCTATGGCTTTAAAACTATTGCAATAGAGCAGAACTGGACTATCAATGGAGAGTGCCACTCCTAGCTCATTGATGAATTTTCGTAATCATATAGCTTCTTTTACAACATCGAATGCTATGATGTATATTCCACCTCGTAAACTAAGTCAGCCATGGTATGTTGCTTGAAACTTTTCTAGCAGATCCCTTCATCATTTAGGATAAACATTATCCCAACATACTCTTGCTATCATCATGATCAGATTGAAAATTAGAGTCTGTAAATCCAACAAGTTTTAAATCTGATTCTTTATAAACCAACCACTTGTCCTTAATATTTCTTAAATACTTAAGGATTGTCTTCATAACCTTTCAATGATTCTCCTCCATATCAGACTGGTATCTGCTCACTATCCGTAGTAAGTATGCCACATCTGATCTCATACATGTCATGGCGTATATGATGGATCTCTCTGTTGAAGCATATAAAATTCTACTCATATGCTCTCTCTCTCAAGGTATTATCGGACAATTCTTCTTTAAGAGAAAAATTTTATGGTCTATCAGTAGATAGTCTTTCTTGAAATTTTTTATGCTGAACCATTTCAGCACAGTATCAAAGTACATGGACTGGGATAATCCAAGTAACCTCCTAAATCTATCTCTATAGATCTTCATCCTTAGGATGTAGGATGCTCCTCCCAAGTCCTTCATGAATAATTATGATGATAGCCAAACCTTTATTCCTTATAATGCTGGAATATTATTCTCAATTAAGAGAATATTATCCACATACAAAATAAGAAATACAACTACAGAATCATTAACCCCATTAATCTACTTGTAAATGCATGGTTTTTTTTCATTCTTAATAAAGCCATACATTCTGATCACCTTATCAAAATGCATGTTCCAACTTTGAGATGCCTGCTTTAATCCATAAATGAATCTCTGAAGCTTGTATACCTTAGACTCATCTGTGGATGTGAATCCTTTAGATTATAATATATACATCTCTTCATCCAGCTTTTTTTATTTAGGAAAACTATCTTCATATCTATTTGTTAGATTTCATAGTCCAGATGTGCTTCTATCGCAAGCATAATTCGAATGGACTTATGCATTGCCATAGAAGAAAAGTATTGTTATAGTCTATACCATAATGCTAATGATAACCCTTGGTAAGTATATGGGCTTTATAGGTCTCCACCTTTCTATCTGTACTTCTTTTTCTTTTAAAGATCCACTTACACCCTATGGATCTCATCCCTTCAGGTAGATCAACTAATGTCCATACATTGTTGATCTTTATGGACTCCATTTTGGATTTCATGCCTTCTAGCTATCTCTCAAAGTCAGGATCTCTGCATTAGCATTCCATATAAGTAATTCGAATCCTTCATTATTTCTCATCGAATTCAATAGGATCACCATCCCGGACCAAGAAACCATAGTATCTATCTAGCTGATGTGGTACTCTATCAGATCTTAATTGTGGCTCTACAACGGATTTCAGGTTGATCTAATCAAATCTGATTTTATAGGTTTACTAGATTGTGTCGATACTTCTACCTGTCGAACTTTCTCAAGTTCAATCCTAGAGGCTTTATCTCCTTCTCTAAGAAATTTTTTTTCCAAAAAGATTGCTCTATTACTGAAAAACAACTTTTATTCTTCAGGATGGTAGAAGTAATATCTCTTAGTTTTCTTAGGATACGCTACAAACAAACATCATCGACTATAGTCCAAGCT
The DNA here is from genome assembly GCA_006176705.1 of Cocos nucifera. Lineage (NCBI taxonomy): Eukaryota > Viridiplantae > Streptophyta > Magnoliopsida > Arecales > Arecaceae > Cocos > Cocos nucifera. Next base: position 48,479 of record QRFJ01005414.1, on the reverse strand, counting down.
TATCAATCTGCAAATGCTCGATGTAAGCCAAACATCTCCAAACTTGAAAGTAAGAGAGTATCAATTTCCATCTAGTCCATATCTCATATGGAATTTTTATGACTGATTTGCTCAAAACGTTATTCAAAATCAAACAGATTATCTCAAGAGTATGACCCCCAAAAAAAATAGATAGAGATGCAAACCCCATCATGGATCAAACTATATCTAACAAAGTTTGATTCTTCCTTTTTAACATCCAATTATGTTATGGTGTCCCAGAAGGAGTCCTATTATAAGAAGAATTCTTATTTCTCTCCTAGATATCGTTTGAAATTCACTGAAAGAGATATTTACCTTCCTTCGATTAGACTAAAAAAGTTTTAATACTCTTTCTAGTTTATTTTCTCTACTTTCATTATGGAATAGTTTTAATACTTTTCAAATAATTCAAGATTTATTTTTCATAAGATAGACATACCCATACCTCGATAGGTTATCGATGAACATAATGAAATAGTTATACCTTCCTCTAGCACTTATGTTCATTGATCCGCATACATCACTATGTATTAAACCTAAAATCAGCAGCTTGCTTATCCTTTCTAGTAAAAGGATGACTTGATTCATTTTTTCCAAGAAAACAAGTCTCATAGATTAGCAATGATTCATAATCACTGAGATTTAGGAATCCCACTTTGACTAACCTATTTATCCTATTCTTATTTATAAGACCAAGCCTACAATGTCAAAGGTAAATATCAGTGATATTATCTAGTTTAGGATATTTGTTTGAATTGTACATTATACTTACAGATTGTGATAAAATATATACGTCATTTCTTTGTGTCCATGCATTATCATAACATCATTCATAATGATATCACAATAATTATCCTTTATAGACAAATGATAACCATCTTTAGCTAAAAAACTAACAAATATTACATTCATCATAAACAATGGACAATAGTGGCAATCATTAAAAATGATAAACTTTGTATTAAAAATAAGTTTGATAATTTCTAAAGCTAGGACTGGAACTTGACTTCCATCCCTAATGTTCAGAAATTTCTCACTATTTTTAAACTTTCTACATATCTGAAGTCCTTGCAACGAATTGCAAATATGTAGAGGACTATAGGTATCCAATACCTAGATTGTAGTATCACAAATAAAGAAATTATAAGATATCATCATATAACATCCTTGATAAGCAACTTCTTGCTTTTTACTCTTGTTATGCTTGTTTGGGTCAAAAGACACTGCCTTACAATGGTCTACCTTAGACTCCCTAATCTGATTGGGCTTAGATGCCCTCGCATGAAACTCTTGCACCTTTTTATTTCCTTTCTCAAAAGAATAATTCCTTGCTGAGGACTTCAACACTTGAAGTATTTTCTCAGACTGTGAATCCTTGAATTTACTACTAAATTAATTATTCATAGTTACCCTCATTATATATTGCATTATGATTCAGTCATTGATCCACTTCTGATAAGTATCTTTAATCTCATCATATGCATTAGGTGCAGGTTCTATGGGTGCAGGATCTATAAGAACATATAGAATCTTTTCATGCTCTAGAATCAATTTTAACTTTTCAATACTAAGTTATCGAAGTTAGGGATTCGACAAAGTTTATCACTATTTCCAACAGGTGAATGGAGCAATAACTGACTCAGACATATCTAAAAAGAGAACAACAAATCTATTAATATATGAATTATTTAAGCCTAAAGATATGGACTTTAGTCTAAAGATTTTCCTATTATTTTATATAAATTAGTAGCCTCTACCTTCAATTCAAGGAATTATCCTAATTTCTTAGTAGGTACTAGAATCCACATAGACTACATACGAGTTTGAGAAAAAGCTCTGGTTAATCTATGTACATTCTATGGGATAGGTCTCTTAACCAATTATTTCTCCTAAACAACTTCTAGTATATCAATTTTGCCCCAGGAGCCTTTTTCAGTTGGCTTATGGCCTTCTCTACAAGGTTTGGTTAAGGTCCAACCTATTAATGTGAACCTACTCAGTGGATCTAATTGGCTGAATGATCAGGCCTGAGGAAAAGTTCTGGCTAATGCATTAATCAGCTGAGCCTCAACAAAGTCATCATATAATGAATGGTAAATTCTAATATCCTAGACATGAACACCAGGACATAAGGATGCCTCCAATTATTTACCTAGGATAATTTGGATCCAATTACCATCCATCTTAATGGAAGGCTATGATCTTGTTATCCACATAATAATTTCATTTTATGGATCTAATAATTTAGAGGATTTGATTAAATTATTTAGAGAAGCGAAGAAATGATTAACCAGTAGTCAACAATCCTCCTACTGATTTTACCAAGTCTCTAAGAGGACTAGCAACCAGCCTGGTTTAGAGAGTACCTAAATCAGTCATACTAATCAATCTTAATGACATGGGTCAACATGAATCATTAAGTGATCTAATAACATAAACCACCACTATGGCTAGGTAAGTGAGATCGATGGAAAGGATATGCCATTAACTCATCAAAGACTCATCAATATGAGTAGCTCCTAATAAAAAATCAATGGTCAACACTGCCAAACTTACCTTAGACACCTTTGATTAATTAGTCTCGATTTGATCCATATAATAATTTAGGCTTGGCCATTGAGCCCTAAGCAAGGTCCATTATGGTCTAATCAAAGACATAAACTTGACTAACTACAACTATTGCATTGGCTCTAGAGAACTAGTGATTTAATCTAATTCAACTTTTTGATTAGATTTAATCATTTTCTCTAAATGATCTATTAACTCTTTGATTCTAACCTTAGGTCCAGCCCAATTCAGAAGACTTGGTTTGAGGTATCCCATGCCCTCATGATTTATGAAAAATATCATTAGATCTTTGATTCTCTAATCCAGATCTCTTAATTCTCAATTAAGTGTATCATACAATCATGGGTGTGAAATAATTTAATTTTGTAAAATAATTTTACAAGTTTTTTATTCAAAAACTTTTTGTTTCAGAACTTAGGGTCAACCCTTTTCTAATAGGAGCTGACTCCTCACAACAGATCAACCTCTGTGATAAAATAGAAAGGCTTAAAAATCTCATATGTAGTAAATGGGATTGACCCCTAACAAAGAAAAGGGGTTGATCACTTAGGGACTAGGGTCGATGCAAATAGAAAAGGGGTCGACCCCTATAGGCATGCTAGCAACTATTGCAAAGTTTCAGCCTTTCTGATTTTTGTATAAATTGAAATAGAATCAATCATAAAATCTATTTAGATCTTATCTAAACTTATTTATGATTCTAGATTTTATTTACAGTGATTAAAATAATTTTAATCATTAAGATTAGATGATTATTACTTTTCAAATAGTTGTATCTCATACAACAAAACCTAGGATTTCAAAAATCTAGGATTTTATAGAAAAGTAAGTTTTTCTTTTCGCTTTTTTCATTAAGGAATATAGTCACATGACACCCCTACATGCTATAAGAGCACTTCATTGAATGGAAAGAGATAGCCTTTAAACCATGCTTGCTCTTATGACTGGATGGCCTGGTGACCAATCCTATTAAAGTACTTGCTACTCAGATCATCTAATCTAACAAAATATATCTGATCAAAATTAGATCTAAGCATAAATATTATCTAGATCTAATCTAAACAATAAGAAATCAGATCTATATAGCATATATACAATCATGTTATGCAATGCTAGGCTCTGATACTAACTAAAGAAAAAGTTGGATAGTTCCCATGCATGCAATTTTAAAATTTTGCAGCAGAATAGGTTAGATTAAACTGATTTAATCTAAGATTATAGGTGCAATAGATTCAAATCTAAACTACCTAGTCCAGGACCTTTTAATATGATTTATGAATGTATAAAGAATCTGAAAAACAAAGTCTTGCATCGATCCACATTCGATGCCCTAGATCAAGTATAACCATTAGAACTGATCTAGTTCTAATCTAATGAGTTTAGAACTCATTACCTTTGCATAGGTTGATTAAACACCTACTATTGATCTCGAAGATTCTGAAGTTCTTGAAGAGTTGGTTTACAGTCACACAGGGTGTCGGGCCTCTATAAATCGTTCACTCGAAGCTCCTGATCTAATTCCGTCTTTCCCAGGAAGTGCTAGCTCACACGAAAGGATTGCCCTGGATGGCTGATTCTTTCTTCTTCTTCAAGAACCCCTGAACATCTTCAGATCTAAAGAAGAAACTTCAAAGAGGATTTGGATGGTGGAAGAAGAGGGAGGAAAACTCATTTTCTCTCTTTAATTTTTCTCACAAGAAAATCTAGATCAGGTTTAGGTCTTTCTCTCACCTAAAGAGAAACTAGTTTCCTCTAGAACTCACACCAAGGGAGAAGACCACCCAAGCCTCACATCCAAAACCCTAGAACCCCTTCTTTGGTCAGCCAAAAGCTCTTCCTATTGGGAATATGCGCTCTTCCCACATGGATCAGTGTGGCCGCTGGTGATTAGCCAAGCAACAAGGAAGTACTTCTCAAAGATTTATACGGAAGCATGATCAAACAAATCAAGGAATAGAGAAGAAGAGAAGAAAAAATTTTCGAAAGAAAAAAGCTTTTATTTAGTATATTTCAGCACTATTTAAACCTTAACCTATTTTCAGTATATATACTTTACAAAAGGTCAAGTCTAAGCTCATAGAAAAACTCTCCAAACCCAAACAACCCACGTACATAAAATAATAATTCATGAAAATTGAGCCGGCCTAGTTTCAGACTGAGCCGAATAACCTACGACTAGGTGGGCTCAATCCCAGACTAAGCCGACCTAATTATGTACCATGCCAATAGTCCAAAAATACTACTTTCTATCTAAATTTTTCTCTAAGACCTAGCCAACCCAATCCTGGACTGAGCCGACCCAGTTCCCAACTAAGCCAGCTCAGTCTCAGTGTGAGCCGACCCAATTTCTGAACTTTGCTATTGAGACTGATTCTTCTTTCGGCTCGCTTCTGTCTTTCCATGACCTATCTTCTCATATTTTCAAGATTTGGGAGTGCCACTTTTGAGCTCACATTCTCTACCTTGGTGCTTCCAAGTCCTTGTGAACTCATCTCTTCTCAACAAACCCATTCGTGCCACACATCTTTGAAAGTTGTCTTTGGGGAGTACCTTCGTAAGTGCATCAGACTGATTCTCCTTGGCATGGACCTTCATCAGTTCCACTTCACCTTCCTCCACCAGCTCTCTGATCCTGTGGTACCTCACATCTATATGCTTTGTACGTGCATGATAGACTGGATTCTGTGCCAACAACAGAGCACTCTGACTATCACTGAATAGTGTAACCTTGCTCTACTCCACCCCCAACTCATCAATCACTCCTAAGCTAAAGAGCATTCTTTGTAGCCTCCGTTATCCTAATGTACTCGACCTCTATGGTAGACAAGACCGTGATTGGCTAAAGGATTGATCTCTAAGACACCGATCCACCATATACATAGAAAAGGTATCCAATAGTAGACCTTCTTGTATCAAGATCACCAGCATAATTTGCATCAATAAATCCTTCCAAAGGACTTGAACCTTCACACATCTTCATAGATTATTCTTCAAATCCTCCCGACTGCCCACCAAACACCAAACCATAATCCCTTATTCCATGCAAATATCTCAATATCCATTTCAATGCTTTCCAGTATTCCTTTCTAGGGTTAGCCATGTATCTACTATCCATGCTCACTACATGTGCTATATCTGATATACAGCACACCATAGTATACATCACACAGCCTACAATATTTACATAAGAGACTCATTTCATGTACTCTCTCTCCTCTTCTGATTAGGGGCACTATAACTTGGAGAGAGACATATGGCTCGGCAATGGCATCTCTGTAGGTTTGGCCTTCTCCATCCCAAACCTCTCTAGAACCTTCTGGACATACTTTCCTTGTGATAAATGGAGTACTCCTTTGTACCTATCTCTGCAAATCTCCATTCCAAGGATTTTCTCAGCTGGATCTAAATCTTTCATCTCAAATTCAGATGATAATGCCCTTTTCAATCTTTTCACAGCATCTATGCTTCTACTGGCTATGAGCATATCATTTACATACAATAACAGGTATAGGGCATCCTCCTCATCTACATCCTTGACGTAGATACAACAATCATGTTCACATCTACTGAAACCTAGGCTCAAAACAAAGCTATCAAACCTTTGATACCACTGACGAGGGAATTGTTTCAAGCCATACAAAGTCTTCCTTAGTAAACACACCTTTTCTTCTTATCCCATCTCCATGAAACCATCTGGCTGCTTCATATAGATTCTTTCCTCTAAAGTTTCATGAAGGAAGGCCGTCTTCACATCCATCTATTCCAATTTCATGTTATGCTGTGCCACCAGTGATAGCAAAACTCGAATAGATGTATGACACACCATAGGAGAAAAAATTTTTGTATAGTCAATTTCTTCCCTTTGTGAGTATCCCTTTGCTACCAACCTTGCTTTGAATCTGACTCCACCTTATTCTGAAGGTGCTTCTTTCTTTGTAAACACCCACTTTGAGCCAATGGGTCGAGCATCCTCTGGAAGATCCACCAGCTGCCATGTCTGATTCTTCTCAAGTGATTTCATCTCCTCCATCATGGTCTGTATCCATGAATCATGATCCTCACTCTCCATGGCCTCTGCATAACTCTCTGGATCTTCATTAGCAGTGATGAGTGCATAGGAGATAACCTCATCAATGCCATATCTGATCGATCTCCTAATAGTACGTTGGGGCTTGTGCAAAGCCACTCCCACTGGCACATCTCTACCTAATGTCTATGCCTGCTCCTGCACATCTGTCTGAACTACCGAACCTCCATGCTGATTTTCAATTTGAGACAATACTTTTCTGCCCAGCTTCACCTCAATAGGAATACTCCTGTAAGTGGATGTAACCTGCATACCATCATTTTCTGACTAGCCACCGCTATTCACCTCTGTTTTCTCAGTTTCATCTATCCCAGACCTCCTCAAGATGCTCTTCTCATCAAAGATAACATCCCTGCTGATCACTAACTTCTGTGCCTAAGAGTCCCACAGTAGGTACCCCTTGACTCCTTGTGGATATCCTATGAATGTCATCTTTTAAGATTTTGGATCCAATTTGCTCCTCTCGGTTGCCTCCACATGTGCATAGGCTGTGCAATCGAAGACTTTCAGGTGGCTAAGCTCCACCTTCTTTCCACTCCAGACCTCCTCTAGAATGCCTTCATTCAGCTTATAGTGAGGGGACCTATTCATAAGAAAATAAGAAAAAATTAGAGCATCACCCCAAAAGGACTTTGGGAGTGATGTCTGCAGCCTCAAACTCTGTGCCCCTCGATCAGTGTCCAGTTCATCCTCTCCGTGATACCATTCTGTTGGACAGTCATCCTCACCGTGTAATGGCGTTTGATGCCATTTTTCTCACAGTACCTTCTGAACTCTAGTCTAGTATACTTTCCTCCGTTGTCCGACCTCAAACACTTTACCTATCTTCCTGACTTCTTCTCTACTTCAGCTCTCCAGGCTCTAAACCGGGCAAACACCTCTGATTTTTTTTAATCAGATAAACCCACACCTTTCTTAAGAAATCATTAATGAAAGTGACAAAGTATTTTGCCCCACCTCTAGCTGATACAGGAGCTGATCTCCACACATTCGAGTGCACTAAATCCAACACTCCCTCACTACACTTGGTACTTCTGATAAACTTCATCCTATGCTGTTTGCCAAAGATGCACAGCTTACAAAGATTTGTGCCCTCCTTCTTCAGGGCTGGGATCATACCTCTTCTGCTTAATTCAGTGAGCCCACGATCACTCATATGACTCATCCGATAGTGTCATAGTTGATATAAAATCTGCTCCTCCTGTGCCACTGCTAGCACCTCTGCATTATCATTTACCACTGAGCCTTCCATTCTATAAAGATTGTTACTCAGTCTTCTACTTCTCATCACCATCAAAGCTCTCTTGAAAATTTTTAGACATCCACTTCCAGCTTGGCTACTAAAAGCATAACCCTACTCCTCCAAGTAGCCCAAAGAAATCAAATTTTTTTCAACTCCAGTACATGCCTGATATTTGATAAGGTACGAATGATTCCATCATACATTCTCATCCTGATGGAGCTAATTCTAGCTACTTTGCATGGGTGATCATCTCCAAGGCTGACACTTCCACCATCGGCCTTCTGGTAGGTAGCAAACCACTTTCGATGAAAAGTATAGTGGTGCGAGCATGCTGAATCTAATATCCATATAGTATCGCACTCTATGAATCCATCTGATACAACTAGTAGATCTTCTCCACTGCTCATAGAAGCTGTATCATCTTTCTTGCTGGCCTTCTCTTTTTCTGATCTCAAAAGGGGACAATCTCTCCTCAATGTTCAGGCTGATGACATTTATAACATTTCAATGTCATCTTCCTCTGATCGCGAGACTTTGACCTGCCCTTGGATTTTCCTCTTGTCTTCTCCTTTGACCTTTCCTATCTTTCATTCACAACCAAGATCTCAAACTTAGGATCTTCCTTGCAGATCTTCTCTCTTTGCTCATTTGATTTGAGCACACCAACAACCTCTTCATAATTTAGGGTCTCCTTCCCATAAACTAAAGTTGTTATGAGACCATCATACGAACCTGGGAGAGAACATAATAGCAGCAATGCCTGATCCACCTCATCGATCTTCACATCCAAACTTATCATTTTAGAACACATCTGATTGAACCTTTGGATATGTGCAATAAGATCTCCACCTTCGGGCATCCTCAGACTATATAGCTATTTCTTCAACCATAGTTTGTTCGTCATATTCTTCTCCATGTATGTGGTCTCCAGTCTCTCCCAGAGCCCCTTTGCCATAGTTTCTGTGCAAACTTCGGGCAAAACCTGATCGGCCAAGCACATCCAAATTGTGCTAAAAGCAATTTTCTCCAACTCTTTCCAATCCTCGGCACTAATCTTTTTCATCCTTTCTTTTGTCAAGATCTTATAGATCCTCTGTTGAACCAATAAGTTCTTTACTCTTTGCTGCCATAGAGTAAAGTTTTTCTTACCATCGAACTTCTCAAAATTCACCTTGAATCCACTTGATCCCATGACATCAGACAAGTCAAGAACAAATCTCTAACACCCTTCACGATCTCACACACCAGCAAAACTATCCATTAAAGAAGATCTAACTAACCCTAGATCCTCTTTCCAAATTTCTGTATCATCGTTCCTTCGTATAAACAATCTCCACCTCAATCTAGAGACAACCACGAAGCAAACTAGAAGTTTGAGGATAAAATCTAGTGTAATAGATCCTAGATGTAGTAAATCCTAGGTGTCTTCCTTCCTTCCACGCAACATCGCTCTGATACCAAATGTTGGGAATATGCGCTCTTCCCATACAGATCGGTGTGGCCACTGGTGATTAGCCAAGCAATAAGGAAGTACTTCTTAGAGACTTATGCAGAAGCACGATCAAACAAATCAAGAAATAGAGAAAAAGAGAAGAAGAGATTTTTGAAAGAAAAGAGCTTTTATTCAGTATATTTCAGTACTATTTAAACCTTGACCTATTTTCAGTATATATACTTTACAAAAGATCAAGTCCAAGCTCATAGAAAAACTCTCAAAATTTAAATAATCCATGTACACAAAATAATAACCCACAAAAACTGAGCCAGTTCAATTTCAGACTGAGCCGGCTAACCTACGACTGGGTCGGCTCAGTCCCAGACTGAGCTAGCCCAGTTGTGTACCATGTCAATAGTCTAAAAATACTACTTTCTATCTGAATTTTTCTCTGAGGCCTAGCCGACCTAGTTCTGGATTGAGCCGACCCAGTTCCCAATTGAGCCAACTCAGTCTCAGCGTGAGCTGACCCAGTTTCTGAACTTTGCTATTGAGACTAATTCTTCTTTCGGTTCGCTCCTGTCTTTCCATGACCTGTCTTCTCATATTTTCAAGACTTGGAAGTCCCGAGCTCATACTTCCAAACTTGTCTCCCATGTCCAAGAGGCCCCTTATATAAAGAAGAGGATAGGGTTGATGAGTCATGGACTGGTTTGAATCAAATTCAAACTATGACTGATCCCTATCTAAAATATAATTTAAATTAAATCTGAATTCCACATAATCCTCATCCAAGGTCTCTTGGAGTGGGTGACAAGTAGGGTATTAGCATGGAAATTCTTCATGCAAAACTCTTTTTGGCATGGAGAAATATTTGGCGCAAGGAAAAGGTGGCATAGGGCCGGTGCATAGTCCAATCCAATTGGACTCTAGATTTTATTTATTTGGTTCCAACCAATTTAAATCAAAATAAATAAAAATGAACCTAATCTAATTAGGTACCTTATGGCCTCAATTAATTTTAATTAATTAAGCCAAAGATCTAATCAAATCAAAAAAGATCCATCCTTGGTGATTAGGTCATCTCATAACCTAATTGGGTCAAACCAAATTGAATCCAATTCAATTGGATTTGATCCAATCCTTATTGCTCAATTAAATTGAGCTAATTAGCAATATAATTACTAACTAATTCTCCTATAATTTACTAATCCTTAGTAAATTAATACATTGCAACTTTTGCATAAGATTAATCATCAATCAAATTGATGATTAAACTCTTAAATGATTCTTAATCATTTATCAGCCATGTGATCAGTCAGAATTTTTTTTTAAGTGTGATCCTATAAGTTCAAATCTAAGCCAGTAGCATAAGAATAGCTTTTTGTATCAATCAATATAACTATCTAGCAATGATATCCGACGTTCAGATAGATCAAATGTACGCTAAGCAACATCCAAGAACCTAAAGATAGATGGTTATCGTATAATTTATCTCTTTGATCTCAAGTGCTCAAGATGACTTAGAATTTAATTGTCAACCCTAAATAAGTCATCCATATCATAAATTAATCTTTCATATCCATCATATGGATTGCCCTAGTTAAGGTCTTGCTAAATTAAATACAGTAATGCACTATCTTCAATTTTACTTGGAGGGATCAATTCCATCTTGACTCATGCACCAACTTAACAAGTATTTGACTACAGCCAAAAATCTTCCTTCTCTAAATTAGAAATTCAGATAGTCCGACACCAAAATACAACGAGTTGCTTGTAAGTCACCATGGTGATCTTAAGTCTGAGGAATACTTATACTCATAGTCCTTAGAAATACTCTTGACAGTAGAGTACTCTAGAATGATCACATTTAATGAAGATGTATCTCTGCATCTCATCCGTATGCCATACTAGTATCTCCATATTTCTTGATTAAGGGGACAACCAATCCATATGGCACACAGCAATCTACACTTGATATAACTATCATCCTTATAATAGTATATCATCTGATCATGAACAAATTTAAGAACTAAATGATAAATCCTTCTTTATCGATTTAATATAGTCTTAAGGACTTCATCATATCACTGGAGTTTATTAGAAGATGTACACCATGTGACGAATCAGCTAGAATAATTTTTATTCAATTATAATTTATATACATTTATTATGAGCTCAACCATCTACAACCTACATTTATTATGAGCTCAACCATCTACAACCTAGATGATTAGCTCTAGGATACATTTTTCAATACTTCATCCATTGTTTAAGAATTAAGGCCCTTCAACTTTATTTGAGAACGAGGTTCACCTCATATTAAGAATCGGGGATCTACAATCTTATTTAAGAACGAGCTTCAGTCCCTATTTAAGAATCGAGAGCCTTCAACCATATTTAAGAATGAGGTTCACCCTCTATTTAAGAACCAAGAGAATTCAACCTTATTTGAGAATGAGGTTCACCCCCTATTTAAGAATCGAGCATCTTCAACCTTGTTTAAAAATGATTTTTACCCTTTGTTTAAGAATTGGAGGCCTTCCACTTCATTTAAGAATGAGATTCAGCTTGACTACTTCCTACGGTAGTTTAATTGCACAAAAATAGAAGTTACAAAATAATTTTTTTTTATTAAAGTATGACTATTAATAATACATTTCCTCCTGCCAATATTCCTTAGTTATCATGTTGATAATCCCTAGGCAGGGGTCGGTCTCCTTTTGGTTCTTCCTATCAAAGTCACTCTAGTTGTAGAAGTGCCCTTGGTCGATCCTCTTGTCTCTCAAGCTGACATTGAAGGAATCGGTACAACCATCCCCATCGAATTAGCTCCTTAATTTCATCTTGGAGTTGAATACAATCCTTAGTATTATAATTGGGGTTATGATGGTACAAGCAGAACTTGTTGGGATTATGCTGGCTAGGGTGAGACTGCATCTTCTTTGGCTTTGGTTGCTGCTCTTTAATATGCATCAAAACCTGAGTCTTTGGAGCATTCATAGAAGCATAGTTGTTGAATCTTCTTAGTGGGAGACTTCATTGTATCCTTTTATCCAGGCTTTTTGGCCAACGAGCCTAAAGTAGGGTTCAAGTTTGTTTGCACCTAGGTGGCATCCTAGAGCATCGCTGACCTTCTCTTCCATTTTCAAGAGGGGAAGAGGACCTACTGGATTCTCTCACTAAGTGTTATTTTGCAGCATCGGCATCATGCAGCCTAAAGCTTCCTTAGCTCGAGCATATTTCTCAGCCTGAGTTAACGTGTCGGCAAAGTCTTGGGGATAAGTTTTCTCCAAAGAGAAAAAAAGGTCATTTTTCATAAGATATCCCTTTAGAGTGGCCATTGCAACAGATTGATCCAAATTTTGGACCTCCAAGGCAGCTATATTAAAGTGGCTAATGAAGGATCGGATTGATTCTCCTTCTTGCTGTTTGATGTTGATAAGGGAATTTGACCTCACTACTAGCATCAGCTACTGATGAAGTGAGCCACAAACTCCTAGCTCAACTGATCAAAAGTGTGGATGGTGCCCGATTTTAGGCCAAAGTACTAGTGCCACACTATATCTTTCAAAGTTGATAGGAAAGCTTGGCATAGGATAGCATCCAAAGCTCTGTGGAGAAGCATCATCATCTAGAAGGATTCCAAGTGATCAACTGGATTTGAGGTCCCATCATAGCTCTCATACTGGGGGAGTTTGAAGTTCGACGGAATGGATTCCTATATGATTTGTGCAGTAAATGGTGGGTTGGTGCAAAAATTATCTATTTCCCAAAGATGGCTACTCAAGAGGAGGGATGAATTGGATATTTAAAATTTTTAAACTTTAATTATGCTGAATTTTAATATTGTGTGCTTAGTGAAATAATATAAAATACAAGTATAGAATAAGAGCAATATAAATAACATGATGACAAACACAAATACCAAGCTTCTATAGTGGTTTGGCATCAAACTTGGTACCTATATCCACTTCTCAAGTAAACCACTTGAGAATTTAACTATAATCACTCAATTGATTATAGTTTGATTATTTTTCTAGGGCTCACAATCTAATCTGATTAGTTTTGACTTAGGCTCACCAATTATAATCTTTGTAATGATTATTTTTTTGGGCTAACAATCAATTCTGATTGATTTTGTCATAGGCTCACCAATCAAACCTTTACAACGTCCAACTCTAGGCTTGGACCAACCCAAGTTTCTCACTCTATGAAATTTGTAAACAAAAAAAATACAATCACAATAATTAAAGAAGTTTAGAAAGATAAACTCAATGAAGCCCAAAAGAAGAGTTTATAAATGGAAGGCTTGTTTGCTTTGCACTTCTTGAATGCTCGAGAGAAGTTGGTGAAGCTCTTCAATGCTTGTGTCTTGACTTTTTTTTACTTTAAGGATGATTAGAAAGATAGAATGTTCTCTGAAAAACTCCTTCACTTCACTAAATGACTCTCACAATGAATGAACTGAATGTACACTTGAAGGCTCTTGAATGTATATTCCAAAAGTTCTTGAAATTTTTAAATATTCTTTATATATTTTAAGGCTTTTCCATCACTCTAAAACATCTGAAGAGGCTCCATTTAACACTCTAGCCATTGAAGACAAAAAATCAAGCTATTGAAAAAAAGTTAGGATTGAAAAAATATAGTTTTGAAAAAAACTTGTTGTTATAGTGACTTAGTCGACTAACCTTCTGACTTAATCGATTAAGTTTCCTAGCTTCTGAATTTTAGCCTTTTTGTGCTTTCTATCTTTTACTATTTTTTGAGATTAAGTCAACTAACTCTTAGACTTAGTCGACTAAGTCTCCTAGGTTCTAAATCTTGATTTTTTTGTGTTTTCTATTTTCTATTGTCCTTTGAGACTGAGTCAAGTAACTCTTAGACTTAGTCGACTAAGTCTTTTGGGTTCTGAATCTTGATTTTTCTATGCTTTTTATTTTCTACAATCTGCTAAAACTGAGTCGACTAAGTTTGCTCAGTCGACTAATCCTTTAGACTTAGTCGACTAAGTTTTCTAGATCCTGAAACTTGGCTTTCTGTCACTAATGCATAGTTGACTAAAGCTTCCACTTAGTCGACTCAAATTGCATGCCAAGCATGCCATGAGATTTTTAGCAGTCTTTCTTCTTCAAATTTATTTGTAGACTAGACTTGCTTTCTAAACTTGATTTAACTCTTATTAACCATCCTTTCGAAGATACGTCAAGTCTAGATTTCCTTCAAAGGCTTCTTGATTGATGATACTCCATTTAATTAATGAGAATCATTTAGAGCATTATAAGAACTTAAAATTTAAACTATATATTTTTAAAAATAATATTAGTAACTTAACAAACTATACTCAAATACTTTTGTTATCATCAAAATCAATTTAAGGATCAACACCATCATTCTGAGCCCAGATCAAGTTGTGGAGCTCTTCAATCCACTTATTCATTTCTTGCAACTTTTGATCGAGATCATCATCCTGATCATGGATCTTAAAGCATAGAGGCTTTGCAGGAGGCAAAGACTTCTTGAGAGTTGAATCATGCTCTGAGCAGGGACTCATAAATCCCTACTTTCCTTTTTTAGGGCTTTCTGATTGGCTTGTCTAGTGGGTCTCCCCTGCTCCTAACTTTGATGGTTTAGCAATGGCTTCTGAAGGGGTGCTGGTGCCGAATTTTGCTACATCACTTACACAGCTTCCGTGAGGCTCCTTACCTGCTATACTAGTAGATTGAATTGATTTGCATCCACCACAGTCGCTGGCTGGGGAGGCGGAGGCATAGGTGACTATGCCGAAACTTGATGATCAGCCTATTCTAGAACTGGCCTAGAGGTGGTGGTGATGGATCGTTAGGATGATGCTTTCTTGGATGGCATCTTGCTCGATCAGGTACTCCTTTTAGAGCAAAGGTTTTGATGCCCTTCCTTTAAGGTTAATTCTATTAGTGCAGAAATCGGATTGTCATTGGAGATGCTAGAGTGGATGCCTAATATCTTGCTAATAAGACCTACAAAATAAAGTCCTGACTGAAGGTGGGTGGCTTTGGCGTGGACTCTTTGACAATCAAGTTAGAAATCTGGCCAAAAAGAATGGAGCACTCAGGAGTTAGATGATTAGAAGAAGAAAAAGACGTATCTCAAAGATTCTATTTATAGATGGAGTTGTAATAGATTGATAGTGACCATTATAACTAATTGTTAGTTGGTTATTAAGGTTGTTCCAATTCTATTATAGAAGGTGAGTGGGCGGTTATAACTACTTGATAGTGACCAGCTAGACTTGGGCATCGGGCTATGCTTGGCCCGACCTGACCTAGGCCCAATAGGTCGATTACTATAGCGGGCCATGCCATCTACTAAACGGGCTGTGCCAGCATGGTACGACAAGGCCAAAACCTCCACCCGACATGATCCTAGGCTCGAGAATTGATGGGCTGAGCTTGGAATGGCTTGTTGGCCAGTCAGGCCCCTCACCCCTTTTTTTTATTTAAGCCTTAACGGGCCATGCTAGACACAGCTCGTAACAGCCTGCAACAATCCATAACAGCTTCAAACGGTCTACAACGGCTCCAAACAGGCCGTGCCAGGCATGGCCCATAATGGCCTCAAATGGGCCATGCCAGGCCTGGCCCGTACGGTCTGAAATGGGTCAAGCCAGCTCGTAATGGCTAAAATTATTATTTTTTTAATTTTTTAAGGGGTTTAATGGTTTGTTTTCTTATTTTTACTATTTTGACCCCTCCAACAACCAAAAAATGGCTAGATTGAAGGATATTTTGAAAAAATGAAAGTTTTGGGGCTTTTATAAATAAGGATTTTCTCTTTCATTCTCACCACATTAATTTATCAAACCAATTCTCTCTATAATCTTTCTACTTTTATATGTTCTCTCTTTTAGCAATTCTTCTCTCTTTCATTCAATATTTAGTGTATAGTAATTATAGTTTAGCAATTCAAGAGTAATACAAGAGGAGGAAGCATCTCTCTTTTGGAGATCATAGTTCAAGAACAGCTCCACAAATCCAGCTCTCTAGCTATCTGACTCTCTGGTGACCCAGCCCTCCTCTTCTGGCTCTCCAACTCTTTGCTCATCCAACTATCTGACTCTCCAGTGGCCTGGGCCCTGGCCCTTCTCCTTCGACTCGCCAACTCTTCAGTCTCTGCTCCACCTCTTCTTCCTCTTTAGCTCTACAACTTAATTTTTTTTTGCTGGTTACTAGTTAGCTTTTAGTTTTTTTTGGATTTACTTAGTTTTAGATGGCAAGTTATGATGATGAGAGTATTGTCGGTACTGTTGGGCATGTCGATATTTCTCCTATTTTAGAGATGGAAGAAACTCTTTCTGCTCTCTCTAGAGCTCCTTCTAGGAAAGCTGGATTCTCTTTCCATAAGAGAACTAGCATTGTATAGAATAATTTTAATAGAGTTTTGATAGATGGAGTCTATAAGATAATATAAAAAATATGATAAATTATATAGTTGTACTAGTACTAGAAAAATTGATCATTTGAAGAAACATCAAGAGTCTAATAGGATAAATGATCATCATCTTCAAAGCATCCTTAATACACAAGGGGGTGCTCTTGTTGGATCTTTTGCTTATATTTATGAAAATCAAAGAAAGATACTTGTAAAATGGATAATTAGAGATGAATTATCCTTTAGCTTATGTGAATCTTTCAATTTTGAAGAGTATGTTTAGTTAGCTTTACAACCCGCTTATATAAGAACCAGTAGACGTACATTTAGAAGAGTGGCTATGATAAATTGTTTAGCAATGAAGGATAATTTAATTGGTACTCTTTCTACTTTAAATGCAAAAATATCATTAATTTTTGATATATGGATTGCATCTATAGGTTGTGTGTATTTTATTTCTATCACTGCTCGTTATATAGATAATAATTAGCAATTAAATAAGTGTATTCTTGCTTTTCATTCTTTTGATTATCTTCATTCTAGCCAATAAATTTTCAATATTATTTATCAAACTACAGCTGCATATGGTATTAGTAACAAAATTATATTTGTTAAATTTGATAATGCATCTAATAATAATATAGCTATCCAATTATTGAAAGATTCTTTTCATCCCATTATTAATAAAAATTATTTTTATATTAGATATGCATGTCATATTTTGAGTGTTTTTGTTTAAGCTGAAATGGGCATAGTTCAAGATACAATTATAAAAATTAGAAATATAGTATCTTTTATTCATGCTTCAAGAGTACAATTACAAAAATTTAAATAATTATGTCTAGACCATGGTAAATATTTTAAAAAATTTAAACTTGATATAGTTATCCATTGAAACTCTACATATATAATGATTTATGATGCATATCCATGCAAAAATTTATTAAATGCATATATAAATGATCATGGATTAGGATTTATTTTGACTATAAATGATTGAAAAAAAGAAAAAAATTTAGAAAATTTTTTAGTTAGTTTTTATAATGCTACAAATACTCATTTTGATGTTTATTTTTTAACTTCTTATGCATTTTTATAATAAGCATATATAACTTATGGTCAATTTGCACAATATAGATATGATGATAATTTAATATCTATTATTTATAAAATAAAAAATAAAATAAAATTAGTATTAGGATATGGTATGTCCCATACATAACTTAGCTGCTGTATTTGATCCATGGATTAAATTAAATGGCGTACATATTTTATTTGATGAAATTGATATGAATCATGATTTTGAAGAATCTAAAGCTGAGGTAACTTAGCTATTTAATGATATTTTTGCATTATATAATGAAAAAATTCATGGATCTAGACAATCCACATCATCTTCATAACCAACTTCTAGTACCTCTCGTTCATCATCTATTTTTTTATTTTTTGTACAAAGGAGACATTCACATGCATCTTCTTTATCTTTAAATAATAAATTAAAATTTTATTTATGAAATGATATCTCTTCTGCATTAGATAAAAATCAAATAGAAAATCTTGATGTGTTGGCTTGGTGGAAGAGTATGAAAAATCAATATCCTATTATGTTTGTAGTTGTATGCGATATTTTAGCTATGTCAATGTCCACACTAGCATCGAAATCAGATTTTAGTATAGGTCAGCATGTTTTAGATGAAAAGAGGAGCAAGATGATGGGCGAGATAATTGAGATGCTGCGCTACTTCAAAGATTGGCTGGATATGGAGGCGAGACTTCAGGACAAAGAAAGACATGATACTGGATCTAATGATGAGGATGATACAAATATAATAGATTATTAGTAAGATTTATTTTTAATTCTTAATTTCTTAAAAATTATATATTTTTTACTTTTTATTTATTGAGGTGAGTCACCTCTATTTTCTTATCAATTTTCTCTCCTTCTTTGTATTTTGGAGGTTAGGCCTAGCCCCCCCTCCCTTTTTTGTATAATTTTGATTTATATTAATAAACTGATAAGGATCCATGCCAAACCCTCCACCATTACAAGGTAGTTTTTATTTTTATAAAAAAAATTTTGATATCTCATATCTTTTTTTATTTATCGACTAACTTAATTTATTTTATAAAAATTATTTTTAAATTAAAAATTTTAAAGATATATTTATGGCTATAGTGTGCCAAATGGGCAGTGCCACGGCCCATATGGGCGGTGCCTTAGCACGGCCCATATGGGGCAAGGCACCACCCATATGGGCTGGCACGCGGGCCGTGCCGGGCCTGGGCATGTGCCGTGCCGTGCCTGGCCCAGTGGGCTATGCCAGTCCAGGTCCTGAAAGGTCGTGTTGGGCCTGGGCCATGGGCCACCAAACCTCCAACCCAGCCCAGCCCGAACCCTTGTTTTGGATCGTGCCATGGCACAGCCCATTACAATACTAAATGGGCCGTGCTTGACACGACCCATTACAATACTAAATGGACCATGCCCACCTCTAGACCAGCTATAATCTAGTTATGGTACGGATGGAAAATGCTTACTCCAATTACTGGTATTTAGAGGTTGGAGGCTTTCGAGCTTAATAACTTGTTACATGGGCTGAAGTTATATTATGGAATCTGAGATTGGATAGGCTGAGCTTGGGAGTTAGTTACTTGAGTTAGACTTGTGCTTCAAATCCTAAGATTGGATGAGCTTGAGAGCCTAACAAGAATCAAGTCTCCTGGCCAAAATTGCAGTTGGGTCTCTTCAATTGGTTTGAGGAAGATTAGCTGAAAGTTCGACCACATTCGAAGTCAAATTCTAACGAAAATCGCTACTTCAAAATTGCTATTGTCAAGCCTGAACTGAAGGTAGGATTGGAAAGCTCGGCGGATACTCGAGGTTGGACATCAGTGAGAAGTCACTATAGTTTAAGGGTAAGCAATCATCAGGCTTAGATTGCAGGTCAAAATGCATAGATCTCGAAGATAAGCCTTTTGATGTCAATCAGAGCCTGGGGACTAGTTTGGCTGCATCTCAGACTGGATTGCATCAAATAACATATGGTGCCTTTAGGGGCTCGACGATATTTGGCTTGTAAGGACTTCAGCGGAAGCCATTTTTCCCTCAACAAGTACTATGCAGGTATAGTGTCGAACACCCCGTATAGGGTTGGTTTGGCATATTGAGACTTGTATACCCCTCATATTGAGCCTTCATTCTATACTGGTATAGTATGGTATGCCTGGTATGGATGATATGTATTGGTACATGAACCATGTTCCAAGGGAAGGATAATAAGAACATATTTATTGTTGAAGGTGTTCCTTTTCTAGGTCCAATGTGGCATAGGTTCTTTGGTCAAATTATTTGGTTTTAGGGCCATGCTCTATGCCTTTTCTATTCACTAAGTTGGAAAAATTAACACCTGGTCTATGCCATGATTTTAAGATAAAATAAACTATTTATTAAATAGAAGAAGATCATTAGAAGATGCCGTACCATGGAGAAGCTAGTGATCGTAACAACAAATATGCTGGAAAGCATGATTGATCATCCAACTCCAACAAGGATAGAAGTTTTTGACATAGCAATTACAATCCAAGAAGGTGCAGATGGCATCTTGTTATCTAGGGAAACTGCTCATAGGAAGTGCATTCTCTCTCTCTCTCTCTCTCTCTCTCTCTCTCTCTCTATCTATCTATCTATCTATCTATCTATCTATCTATCTATATATATATATATATATATATATATATATATATATATATATATATTATATATATATATATATATATATATATATATATATGCATGTGTGTTTGTATGTGTATTGAGGAGGGGCGGGGGAACACATATCCATCTGCATATTGGGGACTTTTTTCTGAGCTTTTGCTCCATTAGAAAACATTCTAACAAAAGTTACCTTGGAATTTAACTATGGTTAGTTTAGCATTGCTTAAAAATTGGTGGCTTTGCTGTTGTTATTAGTAACTAGTCACTATTGGAAATATTCATCTATTTGTATATGTTATGAGAGGCTAAGGTCTAAATCATGAAGGAAAGGGATCTATACATATCAAAGCTTAAGAATTGAAATTTTTTGTTTTCCATTAGCCAAACATTTTAATCTTTTGACTTACAAGTGGTACTCTATTTTTCTTTTTCTAGTAATAATCATATGATTTTTCCATTTAGGTTTCCACTTAAAGCTGTTAAGGTGATGTGCATTATGGCATTTTGGACTGAATCAATTCTATCTAGCAATATTAGTCATTCAATTCTTTCTACTGCTATCTAGGTATTTATAATTTTATCATTCAAAATTTTAAACAAAAAAAATGGAATTGGAGGCATTAAATATATATTGGAAAGTGGTTACTACGTGGCCGAATTAGATAAGGTGGTGCATTATTTTCTACCCTGATGCAGTGTACAAAGAATTTCTCTTGTGCTACTAAGGGTTTTAGTGGGCTCAATGATCAATTGCAACTAATGTAATGGGCCGAGATTAGGCTACAAAGGATTTTAATTGACTCAATGATCAATTGTTATCTTATCAACTAATTAATGAGTTATACTATGGATTCGATACAGCATTTTTCTAAGCCTAGAGAAGCCTGGCCAAGATTGCCACCACCATCAACTTTGCAATCAAATAGCATTCAAATAATTACTATACAAGTTTTGTATATTGAGTTTAAAAAATAATTTTATTTTCATAAAAATTGAAAAAAAAAACCTGAACCAGTGCTACATGCAGTTTGTAGTCTAAGTTGGCATGTCTCGGATGGTTTATGTACTAGAACACAAGTAACTTAGCAAAAGCTAACAATTACATTTTTATGATAAATCCGTAACCAAGCACAAAATAACCTAAATTTTAATGTAGAGCCTATACATATAGGTCAAACTATTCTCAAATAACTAATGCACCAAATTATACTAACATAACCAATGCACGATGTACTTTGGGTTGAAAAATTATAGTTTGGTCAGATTTGGATATAGAATGCATTCTCTGGCTCAGGATCAGGTTGGATGTTATCTTAACTAATTTGGATCTAAATTGGTGCCTCATGTTACTCTACCAATCTAAGTTATTTATTTAATATTTTATTAAAAATTATATTTCATAACTAATTAATAGTTGTTATCTAAAGTAACTACGTGGATCAATTATACAATGATTCAAGCTTCAGCTAAGCTCTAAAGGTCGAATGATTTTTTGCAATCTTAATACCAGCTAGAGCTGATTTCTACTTAGTTTGAGAAGTTGAGTTGAATAGACTTATTTCAATATTGAGCTCAATTAAGCTTTATTAAATAAATTAACTTAGCTTAATCTCAAAACTTGAACTTGAAAATGACTTAAAAATAAATCTAGTTAATCAAATCCAAGCCTAATCAAGCTTTGCTGAATTCCAGTCAAAAAGTTTCCTAAAGGTCTAGCTCATCGGGCTGATAACATCTCTAGAAAATTATTCTAAAAAATTTCTATCTCATGAAAAATGTAGGTATTCCAATTTTTTAAAGGAATGAAATTAGTTTAGTAGGTTTTGTTTCGTGCTGCATTCTCCTTGATCCAAATATCTCTATTGTCATATTATAGACTGCCATAATGTAGAAAGCCATAACATCCAGAAAAAAAACAAAGCAAGCATAAAGCCATAACGTAGAAGAGACACATAATTAAGTGCATAAGTTGAAAACCAACACATGGTAACACATATTAACATCCTAGTAAATAATGGTGTAACTCAAACCAAAAACTCCAGCAAATAAAATGTAATAAAATAAGAAACCGACTCTTTCCAAAATGCATTCACTACATTCCCATCCCCTTCTCTATAAATCCCCTCCATACTCATCCTCTTCCTAGCATATCCACCACCTTTATCACCGGTTCACCACCACCACCATCACCACCATGGCTAACTCATTAAACATGCTCCTCCTTATGATCGTCGCCTTGGCGATGACCACTAGGGTAGTCTGGAGCTTAGAAAAAGATGAGAGGATTCCCTTTGTGGTGAGTAACCCCAAGTTTAAAAATTGTTCAAAATCCATCTTTGCAATCAAAGGGTGCGCCGCCAGCATCTTGTCTTCCATCCTCACCAAGCACTTCCAGCTGACTCCTGAGTGCTGCAAGGCTATTAACAGCCTCAGCCAGAATTGCATTGAGGATTTAATCTCCTCTAACCCCCTCTATGGCGCTCTATACTCTCCCCTCCTGAAGGCTTTCTGTGCTGCAAAGACTTCATCAAAACCAGCTAGAGAAGTTTCACCTGCACCGAGTGTTTGAATTGGCAAGTAATGAATAATAAAGGTTCAGATCTATTGGGATTTTAATGAGCAAGGGAAGCAGTGTGGCTCTTGTTTGATTTATAGGAGAACAATTTGCATGGGTTGTTGCAATACTGTTCTCTTGTTGCTAGTTCTATAATTAATTTATGCAGTTTTGTAACTTGACTAATAAATTAGTATATTTGATTGGAATTCTCTCTCTCTCTCTTTCTCTCTCTCACACACACACACACACTCACTCACTCACTTACACACACACACATGTTAGTAAAAACAAAAAGAAATGAAAAATGAGAGTTGCCCTCTGGATAACTGCAATTTAACTTGTTCATGGCCTTGGATTTTGATGATTGTGTTATATTGAGTCCATGACTTAATAAAATAATACTATTTTTTTCAAAAGAAAGACTTTTATTTAGATCAAGCCTAAATGTGTGTAAAAGGATTAAGCTTCAAATGTTTAATTGCTTAAGCACTAATTATTAAAATTAAAGTCAAAGGGTCAAGTGAAGAACAAAGCTTTAAATTTATTAAATCAATTTGAAATGTTTGACCAATATTCTTTGTTTTAAATGTATATGTGGAATTTTAATTGATAGTTTCTAAAAGTAAGAAAATGAATGAACATAATAAATAGGTAAGTAGGATTATGGATATTTTAGATGCTTTTTTAGAAGTTAAAATCCTAGAGTTTTATGTTAGCAGATATTTGTTTACATGAAAATATATTAAAATTGGTATGAATGAATATTAAAAATAAGACCTAAAAATGATAGTTACTTATATATTTACTATATCAGCTAATTTTGATATCTCAATTATCTCGAGTAGGTTAAGAGATTATAAACTCCTGATTCTCCTTTTCATATCTCCAACTTTCAGTTCCATTAAATATTGATGCTTATCAATCTCAAAATATATTTGGTTGGAGAGAGTAGGACTTTGAAATAAGAATGGAAATAAGTTACTCACATTTCAGCCATTTGATTGGAGGGAGTCCCATTTCAATTTCAATTTTGCAGGAAGTGGGAATATTCTAATATTTCAGAATCCAATATCCAATTTTTTTCTAGTATTCAAATATCATTCTGATTTTGATTCCAATTCCAAACCAAATGTATTTGAAGACATGGCTATTCTAATTCTCATCCCAATTTATTATGATTCTGACTCCAGTTCTGATCATGGACCAAGCACACCCTCAATTTTATTTTAGAGTCAATCAACCACCTATGCAGAAAAGATATTGGGGTAGTGCATTAATCTTGAAAATGATTATATGTAACTGGATGGCATCATCATGCTAGTATGACCATGCACAAATTGCATTTGCTTTGGAGTGAAAGACACTCATTTTTGGCACAACAGCTGGCAAGATGGAGCATTTTGATGCATTCATTTTCTTTCTTGGGATGAGAAGACATGTCTCCATAGCTTCTTAATGAAGATGGCGGCCATCATATTTCAAATTGACTAGTTATTTAATAAAAGAATCTAGTGAAAAAAATTCATTACAAGAATGTAAGAAAAATCATTCTATGTGAGGATTCAAATGAAACAATTGATGTGACACAAATAGATATGGATATGGCATGAATCAAGCACATTCTTAATGCATCAAGCACATTCTTAATGCATTATGTGGCATCCATGTAGAATGCTTTCAAAACCAATGCATAGGAAATGACATGATGGAAGCTGCATCCATTTTTGAGGTGCCTAGATATAGAATCTCTGTGGGCTTTTGCAAAGGCGACATGCCAGCTAGTCCTACATGAGATTCAAGAGAGCCATCAGATCCTTCTCTCTTTTCTTTCTCTACACGTGGAGTTCATGTGCTGCACAAACTCTTACAAATTCAAATTGCTATGGATCTTCCAGAATATCAAGCTAGGGTCCATCGATCGTATGGCTCATATTTCACTACAAGACAAAAAGAGGAGCGGCAATAGCATCGAACCTTGGCATCTCTTATAGTCATTCTGTTAAAACAAACCTCAATGAGCTTCTATTCAATGTTATAACGATTATAATGGTCGTTATTAAATTAAATTTGCTGATGTTAAAAATTTGAAATTAGTTTCTCAAGAAAGATACATACCAAATAAACAGCTAGGGCCAGGTTTGGCTTGTTGCCACCCCTTTTTAGCTCAATTTAACAAAAAAAAGTTATAACAAGTTAGAACCTCATCTAACAAATTAGCGAGAAAGTATTATTTGAGTTTCTTGATTTTATATATATATATATATAAGATCTATATAATATATAACTAACATGGGACTAATCATAAATCTATATATAAGCTCTAAAAATCTTGTTAAAATAAAGGTCCAATTCTAATTACAAATAAAACTATGATCGACCAGCAATCAACATCACTCCTCCATGGAATATGGTTGGACTTGCTCTGATCCTATTTATAATGAACCAAGATCTTATCCAACAAGATTTGTTGGAAGATATTTTTCAGATTCTTTTAATCCTATAATGTATTCACAAACTATTTAGTGCATAATTAATGTGATATTAAATATAAGCCTATATGAGTCTTCATGTGCTTCCCCCATTTAAGTTTTGGCATCTTCATTAGAGTAAAGATCCAAATCCAATCAAATTCATTCATAAACATAATGATCGATGTATAGTCAACTCTAAAAGATCTATGCTCCAATCTCTTAGTCCATATGTACAAGGACTAGACCTAATCTGATACAATTTGTAATAATCTAGGATATCATCTAAAAAATTGGTCGGAAGCTATTATTTGGTTTCTTGGACTTGTATATCTATCATATCTAAAATCTATTTAATGAATAATTGATATGGCACAAAATACATAGATTCTCAAAAAAGGTGAGCTCAAACATATTTTAGAGCTTAGCTCATAAATAAAACGAAGCCTAAAATTAGATCACATTCACATACAATGGAGAAGCTTAGCTCGAAGTTTAGTTGAGCCAAGTTTGAGGAAGTTTTGTTGAGCTTGACTTAACCTCAAGAGGAAATGAAGCAGGTCATGTATAAATCTTAGCTTGACTAGGCATAATAAAATCAGCTTAGCTTGACTCATTTGCATTTATAATTTGACTTATTGAGTCAGGAAAATCTTTAATAGTTATACCAAATAACCTAGGATCTCATCTTGCCTTCACCAAGATTGAGGGTTCAAAACATTTAGAAGAAAGCTTCCTCCTAGTGTATAGCTCATTACTTATGACATTTCCATAAAAATATCTTATAAAAGAAAGATTGAAATTGTTTAGAATTCAAATGATATGTAATAGTTATAAGGTCTATTATCTAGGGGTTGTTTTCCATCACATCCACTCAAAAAAAAAAAAAAAAAAAAACTTTTATTTGCCATTGAAATATGCAATCAAATCTCATATATAGATTATTTATCTAAACATTTTTTATCAAATAAAAAATATTTAATCAATAATGGAGTGAAAATCTTCTCATTGTATATAAAATTTAGACTATGAAATATTTTCATTTAGCTAAATAATAAGCATATTAAATAATAACTAAAAAATTTAATAAAAAATGAAAAAAATATTTATAAAAAAATAATAGTGGGTAGTATTTGTTTGTGAATCGGTATGATACACAAGAAATAGTCTGCATATTACCTAGTCATGCCTGTTTATCTTACGGCTTTTAGATAATGACACTACTTGAATATCTATTATTAACTAAATATAATATATAAGGTGTTGGATTTCTTTGCAATCAAAGGAACAATCATGTAATGGACGTTATAATGAACATCATTCTACCCATGCCACCCACACCAGATCATCATTCGCACTCAGTAGGCCATGACTACCCCCCATAAAAAATGTAAGCAACACATACACACCTCCACAATAATGACGGAAATGGAGATAGGTGGTTTCGCGACGTGCATCACTCCATCAACATCTAGGCCGTTCTTTTACTAGGCCCAGGAGGAGATCTCAGCCAACAATGGCTCTCTAACTAGGCACGGCTATGGGGTCCATGAGGGCCACCAAGGCCGATGGCAAGGCAGAACATGGAGAGAACAATGCCCCCATGAATACGGTGAGTAGTTCTTGGTCATAGTTGAAGGAAAATCCTGATTTTTTGGGGTCAGGTTCATTCAGATCTGATTGGATTGAGAGGCATATTACAAAAATTTTCTCTTAGATCCTAATCAGATCTGACATTTTTCAGATCTGATTTTATGATTTGATAATCAAAAAAATTAAATTAAATCAAATATAAATTAAGTTTATCTTGATTCTGGGTAATCCGATTATCCATTGATGATCTTGCTGATTGCCTGAGGTTCTAGATCTAGCCATGCAAGCGCCTGACCTCTATCGGTATCCACTCTGACTGGATCTGGAGATCTTTTCTTTCTTTATCTCATCTCTAAAAATTAGATCTGGATCTAATTTGGAGGATCTTCAAAACTCCTTTCGAAGATCAGCAGTCGTCTCTATAGCAATGCTGCCTTCTTCCTTTCTCGTCGACCTTTTCATGTTTGAATCGCACTAATCTGAAGGCCCAACTTTCTTAGGCATGAGAGAAGAGAGATGGCCTGAAGGTGGCATGAAGAAAAGAGAGAGACAGCCTTGGGGCATGGCTAAGAGAGAAGTCTCTAAAAAGTGGGCATAGACAGGTCTTTATATAGATCCTGCTGCACCATGCAGTGCCACATCATCTCGGCCAATCACGTTGTTTTATTTAATCAGATCTAAATCTAATTGATGGGATGACATCACTTGATCCTATCAAATGAGAGACCCACAGATTCATCCTAAGATAGCACCTAAGATTGGTCAAAGTCTATAGATGAGGGTCACCTAGTTTGAATCCAAGAAGCAACCTGGAGTCCCATCCGTATGGGACTCCAGGCATCCCTGTCCATGGGCGCATGCCATCCTAGGCGTGCGCCCCCTCCTTTCCAAAATCCAGTAAGGGGACAATCCCTTATCTGCTCTTCAATAAGTGTATGACACATGGACAGATGTCCAAGGGTCAAAGGTCAACGTTTGACCAAAGTCAAAGGATAAGAATTAGCAGGTGATGGAAAATGGTAGGTGTTGTCTCAAATTTATCTCATAAATTAAGACAATCCTTTTCTAACCTAGACAAGCTCTAGTTAGACCAGATAAAGGTACCTGAGTGAGCACAAACATATTTAGCTCGATTGAGATAACTTTTAATGATAGAAAAAGGAGAATGTTAGGTTCAATCGTGTGCTAGCACGATTTTCTTGAACCTAATTGAATCTAATTCAAATGAATTAAACTGGGTTAGTTCAATCGATGATATCCATATCCAAACCCTTATTTGGATGACCCAGTTAGGTTCAGTTCTACATGATAATGAGATATGTCATGATCTCCATCATCAACATCATCGAAACTTCTTTTGATGGATCAGAACTCTTTTGATTCATACAACTAGAATGATCAATCATCTAAATCATTCTAATTGCTCCCAAAATCAACCAATGACACCTTGCAGTATATGGTGGCAACCCATCAAAATTGAAGATGAACCTCTCGGTGCAGCTACTTGTGTGATTAAGTTCTTCTATCTTGAGCCCCGATCAGATTAAGATTAAGGTGAACTCGTCAAACCTTAATTTCTATCATATGATTTAATCATTCGATTCAAGTCCAATGTGAAAATCTTAATAGAAACTCTTTCTATTATTTCACTCTCTGCCATGGCCATGGACTTATGGACTTGATTCTCATGATCATCATAGGGCTGCTCCTTCATCCACCGAGGTAGATAGATTCCATCTTGAGTGCAATCCAGTTCCTACAATGAACATGCTATAGCCAACATACACCTCAGAATTTCCGATATGG
Source organism: Cocos nucifera (assembly GCA_006176705.1). NCBI lineage: Eukaryota > Viridiplantae > Streptophyta > Magnoliopsida > Arecales > Arecaceae > Cocos > Cocos nucifera. The sequence continues at coordinate 19,573 of QRFJ01005414.1, read as the reverse complement.
CTAGGAGACCGAGTAATGGTGTAGTCAAACTATAACACCCTCAAGGTGAACTGCCGATGCATCTCAGGTCAAAGAACCAGACACACTACTGCAGCATCGAGTCAGTCATTCGACGAGAAGGTAGACTTTCCTAATGACTACTCGAGGTGGTCACGCTCAGTGCCCTCGTTCTCTAACGAGTACCTGTACTCTCGCTCTGGTGTCTCCTACACCGTAGACTCAAGACTCATCTACTATAAGAGAAGCGATTGTACACCAACCTTTCGGATCAATCACCATCCTCGTGATGATCCTATGGTCAGGAGCAATTTTATGAGTTAATAATGAAAATTCATGTCTTAAATTTTCAACTCTTGAAAATAAGAATTATCATTACCATTAACTCAAGAGATGTATCACAGACACTAAATACACATATGTGATAAAAAATAATCCATTTTATTATTTATAGTTAAAATTATAATTTTGCTCCTAGAAGTGTATTATAAGTGTCAATCAATTCTGACTTTTAGGGCACACATATCTAACAAACTTCCACTTGATCTAAAGCCAATTGGCTACAAATCTAAGTCCCATCTTTTCAAGATGGGCTTCGATCTTCTGCTGGCCCAATGGCTTTGTAAGCAGGTCCGCCTCATTATCTGTAGAGTCGACTCTCTTGACCTCGACGTAATCCTTCTCGAGGTAATCGTAGATGAGGTGGTATCGCCGCTCGATATTCTTAGATTTCTAGTGAGACCTCAACTCCTTAGCAAGGGCTATGGCACCATTGTTGTCGCAGTACAGAGGAATGGCATCTGATGGCATTACTCCAATCTTTGCGACAAACTTCTTGTACCAAAATGCCTCCTTTGCAACTTCTGACACAGCGATATATTCTGCTTCCATGGTGGATTCTGCTATCACTATCTACTTGGAACTTTTTCCACTGATAGCTCCACCATTGCACACAAACAGACTCCCAGATGTCGACTTTCAATTATCTACATCGGACATAAAGTCCGAGTCTGTATACCCCTGAACTTGGAGTTCTCCATTGCCAAAGATCAGTAACATATCCTTAGTTCTTCTTAAGTACTTAAGGATACATTTCACAAAAGTCCAAAGTTTTTCATTTGGATTCGACTGATATCTGCTCGTGACACTCACAGCATGGGCTATATCAGGTCGTGTACATAGCATGGCATACATGAGGCTCCCTATTGCAGAAGCATAAGGGATCTTGCTCATGCATTCTATTTCCTCAGGTGTGCTGGGGCACATCTTCTTGGAAAGATGAATACCATGTCTGAAGGGTATTAATCCCCTCTTAGAGTTTTCCATACTAAACCTCTTTAGTACTTTCCTCTATGTACATCTTCTGTGAAAGTCCTAGCATCCTATTCGGTCTATCTCTATAGACCTTAATTCCTTAGAATAAAGGATGCTTCTCCTAGGTCTTTCATGGAGAATTCTTTAGATAACCATATTTTAACTGATGGTCAACATGGGAATATCATTCCCAATAAGGAGGATGTCATCCACGTACAATACGAGGAAGACAACAGCGCTCCCACTGACCCTTTTGAAAGACACATGGTTCCTCTTCATTTTTGATGAAACCAAACATTTTGATCACATCATTGAAATGAGTGTTCCAGCTCCAGAGATGCTTGCTTAAGTCCATATATGGACCTTTGCAGCTTGCAAACCTTGTGATCAGTCATCACTGGATGTGAAACCTAGCGGCTGTTCCATATAGATATCTTCCTCAAGATATCCATTTAAGAATGCCGTTTTCACGTCCATTTGCCATATTTCATAATCGAAATAGGCTGCAACAGCAAGCAATGTGCGGATGGATTTTAGCATAGCTACTGGCGAAAAGGTATCCTGATAGTCAATGCCTTCGCGTTGACTATAACCTTTTGCCACCTAATCTAGCCTTGAATGTCTCCACATTCCCATCTGCACCAATCTTTCTCTTGAAGATCCATTTACACCCAATAGGTACTATACCTTCTGGTGGATCTACCAAGGTCCAGACTTGGTTTGAGTGCATCGAGTCAATTTCTGACTGCATTGCCTCTAGCCATTTCTCGGAGTCGATATCTGATATCGCCTCGTTGTAGGTTTTGGGATCATCACCATGAGCACCATTACCTACGAGGAACATTTCCTCTACATCCTCTGAAATAAGTACCTAAGTATCTTCTCAGGGGGACGGAAAACTTTTTTTCGATCTACGAGGTGGAGGAGGTAGTGTCTTAGATTGGCTCAACCTGATTTGGTTCCACTTGGTCCTTAGCTCGTTGCTGCTTGTGAGACTTTCTCATCAAGCTTGATCTACTTTCCAATGCCGCTATCTTGAATAAACTATTTTTCAAGAAAGATGGCATGTCGACTCACAATCACATTGTGGATCTTCTGGAATGTAGAAATAGTATCCTAATGACTCTTTAGGATATCCTATGAATCGAGCTCTAAAGGACCTAAACTCTAACTTGTCCGCTTGTTGTCTTTTGACATGAGCCGGACAACCCCAAATTCTGAGATGACTCAGACTTGGTTTCTTACCGTGCCATATCTCATACGGTGTGGTAGGAACGGTTTTAGAGGGAAACCCTATTCAGTAAAGTAGATTGAAGTTAACAATGAGTATCCCCAAAGAAAATCAGGGAGGTCTGTGAAGCTCATCATGGATTAGAACCATATCTAATAGGATTCCGATTTCTCCATTCTGAAACCCCGTTGAGTTGAGGTGTTCCTGGTGGAGTCCATTGAGAGACTATGCCATTATCCTTGAGATAGTCTAGGAATTCCCTGCTAAGGTATTCACCTCCTCGATCTGATCGAAGAACCTTAATGGGTTTTTCAATTTGTTTTTCTACTTCATGTCTGAATTCTTTGAACTTTTCAAAGGCTTCAGACTTGTGTCTCATAAGATACACATACCCATACCTAGACAGATCATCGGATAAAGGTAATGAAGTAGACAAAAGTTGCCTCTAGCCGGCACATCAAATGGGCCGCACACATCTGTATGTACTAGGGCAAGGAGATCCTGTGGCCCTCTCCCCATGTCCAACAAAAGGGAGTTTAGTCATTTTGCCTTGAAGACAGGATTCACAAGTTGGATATGACTCGGAAGTCAATGGACTCAATAGCCCATTTTTCTCCAATTTGTTGATCCTATCTTCTGCTATATGACCTAATCTTAGGTGCCATAGATATCTATCGTTTGGACTATCCCTAGGATGTTTTGATTTTTGGCATTCACGTTTTGCTTAAAAGTTAAAAATAGGTACATCAATATGTAGCTGATAAAGACCATTAATAAGGAAAACCATTTGCAATTTTATTTCTTTCATAAAGAATGTTACAATGGTCCTTAAGAAAAGGTAATCACATAAGCCTTCTTGATGCTAAGCATGAAATAGAAATCAAATTCCTGCTTGCTGCAGGCACATAATAACAGTCTTTCAAATACTAAGTCTAAACCAGATGGTAAGTCGAAGAGGGTATGTTCCCATGGCCACTGGCAGCAACTCTTGCTCCATTTTTGATGCACGTAGGATCATGTCTCCATCCCTCGAGCCTCCTGCTATCCTCAAGACCCTGCATAGAAGTGCACAAGTGAGCACTAGAACCTAGAGTCAAGCACCCAACTGGATGCAGAAGAAATCGTAAGGTTAGACTCAATAACGAGCATACCTCCAGAAGGACCTTCCTTCTTGTTCTTTAGGGTGGCCAGGTAAGTAGGGCAGTTCCGCTTCCAAGTGGCCGTCGCTGTTGCAATGGAAACACTTTCCTTTGCCATCGGCCTTTTTCTTCAGATTCTGCCTTTCTTCTTCTTTGATCCTTCCACCTTTTGCTTTTTCACAGACTTCTTTTTCTTTCCAATAAGACTTTCTTTTGGAAGAAGTCCATTCCATAGCAAGAACTGAGCCTTTAGAACCTTTCATAGAAAGCTCAGCGGTAACCAGCATATTCATTAAGTTCGGCCAAGGAATTTTGAAGTTTATGCATGTGGTAAGTTCATGATGAATTGCCCATATGCATCAGTCAAGGATTGCAGAATTATATCATTCTGCAGGTCCAAGTCCAACTTCACACCGAGCTTCTCAAGCTCTTCCATGTCCTTGATCATTCATCAGACAGTGATCTTGGACTGACTGCCCATCACGCATCTTAGCCTTAAAAAGTCATTTTAGTGACTTGATATTTGGCTGCGCGACTCTGTTCACCAAACATCTCCTGTAGGTGAGCCAACATTTGGCGAGCAGTCCCTGATATCCTTCATGTTGGCGCTGGAAGCTCATCAGACATCGAGCCCAACATGTAAGTATCTGGCCTTATTATCTTCGTCAATCCATTTTATCCAGAGATGCTCTCTGTTCAACAGATGGACGGGCTGGTAATGTGGGAGGGTCCTGGTCCAAAACATGGGTTAACTTCTCAAAACCCAAAACAATTTTGTAGTTCCTGAGCCAATCTTTATAATTGGGTCCGGTCAGTCTATGTGTGTCCAGGATACGTGCCAATGGGTTTGGACGCAGACATTTTTCTGTAGAGAGTCAAAGATTCTAGTTAGATACTATAATTTTGACTTGACCAATTTATTTAGGGATTTTATTTTTAAACAAATTAGCTCCCACTATTTTCTCGGATCCCTACACTCCCTCTGTAGAGATGCAAAAATCTCCATGATTAATGATTTCTAGTGGGTGGTGCGGTCTCACCAACTTACTCATCACCTCACCTAACAGTTATTGGTGATGGGTTAGCCAATGAGTGAACAACTCTTGTTCAATGATTCTCTAATCATGGTGCACCCAAACTTGGTCTCTAATTCATGAATCTCACCGTATCCGAAATATTGATCCACTCCTTAGTTAAGTCAGACCCACCATTTGCATAGACTGGGTTCCTAATTGAGTCTCTCACCGTATCCAAAATATTGAGCCCAACTCATCCTCCAGCCCATAGCATCCAATGCCTAATAGACATGGTTGCGTCTTCCCTGGTGCAACTGAGCCACTGTATCCAGCCGAGAACAATCAACCCCGAGAAAGGGCCCGCACATCTACAATGGTGGAAGACCTCAGACTTAATCTTTTCTTAGGGAGAATTTGATTTAGGTCTCATTAAACTAGACTTGGACATAGTCATAACAATTATGACTAAACCTAGTGGCATGGGTTAGCTCGGATTATTGACCACCTCAGATCAGAACTGTGTCAACAGATATGGCCAGGTAAGTGAGACCGGATGGAAGGAATATGCCATTAACTCGTACAAGAATGCATTCGAGTCGAGTAGCTTCCAATTAAAAACCAGTCGGTCGTATCTGCCAAACTTACCTTAGACACCAAATTGTTGAGCAGAACCAATTCGGGTTAGCCTACAATCCAGACTCTAACCTCTGAGCCTAATTAGGTCTTGCTTGATCGATCACTTACGTGACTCGATCTTGACCCAGACTTAATCCTATTAGGCTGGTCAATTTAAGCATTGTTGATCCCATCTAACCAACTCTTGATTCGGTTTGATCAACCGCTTAGACCTAATTGAGCTACCCAAGCCCGAACCCAGTATTATGAATATGTCTTAGATCTAAAAATTCTCAATTTTAGACCTAATTAATATTTCATAAATCTTAATTCTTAATTAAGTTTAGGGTTCATAAACAAAAATATGCACAATAAATCCTAGGGTTTCAGGATCTAGGGTTTTGCAGAAAGTAAGTTTTCAATTTTTGATTAAGGACGAATGCACGCAGCACCCCTACACATCATAAGAACACCCCATCGAATGGGAAGAGAGGGCCTTTAAACCCTTACTTTATTCTTATGACCGGACGGCCAAGAGGAACGCCTTAATCAGGAACATTACAACTAATCTACAAAAACTAATATCAGATCTATATCATATATCTCATATAATAAAGTAGATCTAATCATGGCATATGTTTTGCATACATCTCATGTATCATGCATGCATATTTTTTAGATCTAAATTATCTCATAATAATCTAAAAAATTAGATTTAAATTGATCTAATCAAATATAAATTCTAATCTAGACCTAATTATGTAGAACTATTCTACAACTAGTCTAGACATGCATCAATCATATCTCATATGATATTCAAAAATTAAATTTAATTTATTTTTGCTATTTTTAGATGTTATTATAATACTTATAATATCAAAAAATAGTAAATAAATAGATCTAAAAATTATATTTAATTAAATCAAAAATTATGATTATACTAGACTATTACTATAGAACTAATTCTATTCCTAGAACTAGTCATGCATATCTTCATACATCTTAGATCCTAGATTAATTAATTTTAATATTACTAATTTTCTGATTTTAGATCTGATCACATCTCATGTGACATCTAAAATTACTAATTTATCAGATTAAAATTATATCTAAATAAATTTTAATAAGAACCATGGCTCTGATACCAGTTGAAGGAAAAATCCTGATTTTCCAGGATCCAGGTTCGTTCAGATCTGATCAGATCAAGAGATATATTATCAAAAATTTTTTCTTAGATCCTAATCAGATATGATATTTTTTAGATCTAATTCTTATTGATTTTATAATCAAATAAAATTAAAATTAAATTCAAATCTAAATTTAATTTTACCTTGATTCTGGGTAATCCTATTACCCTGTTGATGATCTTGCTGATTGCAGCTGAAGGTTCTGGATTTAGCCACGCAAGTGTCTGGCCTCTATCGATATCCACTCAGGCTGGATCTGAAGATCTTCTCCTTCTTTATCTCATCTCCAAAAATTAGATTTGGATCTAATTTGGAGAATCTTTGAAACTCCTTTCAAAGATCAGCAGTCGTCTCTGCAACAGTGCTGCCTTCTTCCTTTCTCGTCAGCTTTTTCTTACCTGAATCATACTAATCTGAAGGCCCAACTTCCTTGGGCATGGAGAGGAGAGAGATGGCCTAAAGGTGGCATGGAGAAAAGAGAGGGACAGCCTTGGGGCATGGCTAAGAGAGAAGTCTCTGAAAATTGGGCGCAGATAGGTCTTTATATAGACCCTACTATGCCATGCAGTGCCACATCACCTCGGCCAATCTCGTTACTTCATTTAATTAGATCTAAATCTAATTAATCAGATGACATCATCTGATCCAATCAAATGAGAGACCCATAGATTCATCCTAAGGTGGCGCCTAAGATTGGTCAAAGTCTATAGGTGAGGATCACCTAGTTTGAATCCAAGAAGCAACCTGGAGTCCCATCCGTATGAGACTCCAGGCGTCCCTATCCATGGGTGCACGCCATCCTAGGTGTGCACCCCCTTCTTTCCAAAATTCAATAAGGGGACAATCCCCTATCTTCTCTCCAATAAGTGCATGACACATGGGCAGATGTCCAAGGGTCAAAGGTCAACGTTTGACCAAATTCAAAGGACAAGAATTAATAGGTGATGAAAAATGGTAGGTGTTGTCTCAAGTTTATCTCATAAATTAAGATAATCATTTTTTGATCTGGACAACCTCCAGTCAGACCAGGTATGAAGGTACTCTGAGTGAGCACAAACTCCATTTGGCTCAGATTGAGACAACTTATTTAATGATAGCAAAAGAAGAATGTTAGGTTCAATCGAGTGCTAGCACGATTTTCTTGAACCTAATTGAATCTCATTCAGATCAATTGAACTAGATCAGTTCAATTGATGATCACCAGATCTCAAACCCTTATTTGTGTGACCCAGTTAGGTTCAGTTCTGTATGGTAATGGGATATGTCATGATCTCTATCATCGACATCATCGAAACTCCTTTCGATGGATCAGAACTCTTCTGATTCGAACAGCTAGAATGATCGATCATCTAAATCATTCTAATTGCTCCCAAAATCCATCAGTGACACCTAGCAGTATATGGTGGCAACCCATCAGAGCTGAATGATGAACCTCTTGGTGCAGCTACCTGTGTGATTAAGTTCTTCTATCTTGAGCCCCGATCAGATTAGGGTTAAGGTGAACTCGTCAAACCCTAGTCTCTGTCATATGATGTAATCATTCGATTCGAGTCCAATGTGAAAATCTAAATAGAAACTCTTTCTATTATTTCACTCTCTACCATGGCCATGGGCTTATGGACTTGATTCTCATGATCATCATAGGGCTGCTCCTCATACCACCGAGGTAGATAGATTCCATCTTGATGCAATCCAGTTCCTACAATGAACATGCTATAGCCAACATACACCTCAGGGAATTCTGATATGGCTAGGAGACCGAGTAATGGTGTAGTCAAACTATAACACCCTCAAGGTGAACTACCGATGCATCTCAGGTCAAAGAACCAGACACACTACTGCAGCATCGAGTCAGTCATTGACGAGAAGGTAGACTCCCTAATGACTACTCGAGGTGGTCACGCTCAGTGCCCTCGTTCTCTAACGAGTACCTGTACTCTCGCTCCGGTGTCTCCACACCGTAGACTCAAGACTCATCTACTAAAGAGAAGCGATTGTACACCAACCTTCCGGATCAATCACCATCCTCATGATGATCCTATGGTCAGGAGCAATTTATGAGTTAATAATGATTATTCATGTCTTAAATTTTCAACTCTTGAAAATATGAATTATCATTACCATTAACTCAAAGGATGTATCACAGACACTAAATACACATATGTGATAAAAAAATAATTTATTTTATTGTATTATTTATAGTCAAAATTATAATTTTGCCCTTAGAAGTGTATTACAAGTATCAGCCAATTTTGGCTTCCAGGGCACACATATCTAACAATAGTTTCATTTATTCTTGAATAAAATATTTATTTTCTATTCTCAAAAAATCAAAAAAGGATTTTTTAATGTGATATGGCATCCAAGATTCAATCTTTGATGCATGATATATAGTTCCTTGATAAATATGGTCATTAATTATTGAAATTATGGGGATAGAATGTTATAGTGATAAAGGATCTGAATGTTATTGTGATAAAGAATCTGGTATTCATACATCATTATTTAGGTATCATTCCACCATAAATTTCAATTTGAATGATGATCTTTGTTTTGGTTTTGCAAGCACAAGGAGAAATTGCACCATTTTGAAGCATTGTCCTAGTCAAAGTCATTGGGAAAAGAATGATTTTCCTTGAGATAAGAAATATCAATGGTTTTAGTTTGAAGCAAATATGAGGATGTTTTTCTTTCTTTCTTTTTTTTTCTTTCTTTTTTTTTTTGGTTGTGGGGTGGGTGGGTTAGGATGGGGCAAGGATGGGTGTGGGCGCTTTAAACTTTGGTGATAGTATGATTTGTTTCTCTTGACAAGGAAATCAGTAGTATCTGGTAGAGAATTCCATTGATGATTATTTTTTTGATGAAATTTCATTGAGGCATTTAGAAATATAGTTTTTTCTATTTTTCTATTTTTATTTTTTTTGATTTTTTTCCTTTATCCTGCGTGGGCATGCTGTGGCATGCAACAATCTTGAAGACTAATTAATTTATTTGATTCAAGTATGTAATTGCAAAGAGGTTATACATTTGATTGAAAGTGGAGCACCTAATATCGAACGCGATGTTACAGTCATTAAGACATAAACCATGCATTTCCCATCAGTTTATTCCGACTTCTTAAAATAATTAAAGAATATGTAGATAGTAGTGAGTTGGGTCGAATCCACAGGGAAGGTGGTATTTTTAAATTTGAAATCTTTGATTTTACAAAAGAAAAAAAAAGGATTTTGAAATAGAATTTAAAGTTGGAAATTAAAATTATGAAGTGGAAATTAAATTATGCAGAAAAGTAAACTTGGTACTAAGATCTACTAGTTAGATCTTAGCATCTACAGGAAAATAAAAAGCAATAATTAAAATATAAAAATTAAATTATAATAAAAAGTTAAAATTAAAATTTAATAATAAAATTTTTATTAATTAAAATCTTTTAAATTTAGGGAATACATAAAATCCTCTAAAAATAAAATAAAATCAGCCTAGCAGCTACTGATCTTGGGGTTTCTCCATTGCTCTAAGGAAAGATGAAGATAGTTTAGCACAGCCCTGGCTCTTCTTCTCAGCACACAATTGCTTTGGAAAGCTAGCCATTAACCCATAGCCTGGCTTCATCCTAAATATGTCCCATGGAGCTTTGCATCTTGACCAAAAGATGTATAGATTTTTGGTGGCAAGGAATATAATGCTTTGTTATTAGAGCATAATGTTGGACGCTAAGGATATGTATTCCTGCAAAGGCAAGCATGGGACTAATGGCACTTTGTAATTGTCTAAATCTGAATAAAAGTTCCTGAATCAAAATTATGCTCTGATATGACTTTGCGAACACGTCTCGCCTGAAATCTAACAAAGTTCAGATATTTGGGGAATCCAACAATCCAAATAATTCATTGCTAATTTAATTGGATGCATATTCATGTTAGATCAGGTTCGGATCAATTTTTGTCGATATAAGATTGCGCTTGATTGGAGGATAATCTGGTTATAAATCGCGCTTCGAGAGTTTGATCAGCCGTCGGGAGCATTCTGGACCGTCGGATCAAAACAGCAATCAAGCGCTGTCGTCTGATGGCTATCTAAGTCAAATTCGACAATCAGAAAAAATGCTGATCTGTCCGATCTTGATGATTCCAACCACCACCACATTGATCGCACTTCTTGCAGTTCACATGGACCGCGTGGATCGGCTACATCGATAGGCAGAGCAATCAATCAACGCCTTTTTATTGATCAAGCCCTATAAAACAAACACATGGATGTTTTAGTGAGCCATCGATGAAGTATTATCTAGTATAAGCTTGAGTATCTTCTATTGGTCTTACCATCCGTGGAATTGACCTGCTAAACTTTCATGGAGTTTGCTGAGCAAAGGTCTACACTTGCAGTAAAGACCGAACTGACCTGGCACAAAAGGTGGAAGATGAGTGGGCTAGCGTGGATGGCTTGGTGCACCTCTTTATATAGCTATGGCTCATGCAACTAGGCCATGATCGAATGCTGCAAAAGGCAGTGGTACAACATATGGAGCCGTATGTTATTATTTTTTTTCATATTAGGTTGGCTTTGCTATTCAGAAATTTCTTTAGAATTCATAGCATTTCTATTTTAGCTTAAAACTTGGTATAGGAAGGAGGAGACTTGAGAATTTAGCAAAAAAATGAGCTGCCGGGTGTTTGCATTATGGTATAACAATCTGCTATTTGCTACGTAATTTTTATGATTTTTTATGCCACTCATAATTTTTCTAATTTGAGTGTTAAAACCAACCAAATTAAACCCCATAAACTGCCCCTACTTTCATGAAGAGCATTCTAAAATTCCCCTGTAGTTTTAAAGAGTCTAGAACAAAGAGGGAGTAAGGCAAGGTTTGATAGAGATAAGTGCAATAATTTGTTATGCATAAAGTATAATCCAAAGAGACCCAGTGACTGGAATTACACTGCAATCCACTTTAAATGATATTAGTACATTTAAATCTTTTTACAATATACACTTATTGCTTTTTGGGATCTCAAGAAGCTTGATCTATTAAATGTGGCATGGCACTGCCTAAGCTTAATGCTAAAAAACTAATATCTATTGCTAGAATGACAAGAAAAGTTCATGACCATTCATATATTCTCCCTGAAATATGAAACATGATTTGTGGATACCACTTCCACATTATGCCATGTCTCTGTAGGAAAACATTGTGCTGGTATGTTTGCCAGCTTGTGCTATAGCTTTTGAAAATTTTCTGAATTACTATGTTTCTTCTTACAAATGCATCTGCCTATGTTGAAGGGGCCATTGATTTGAGCCTCCTAGGTGTGATAGAAAGAATATCTTTGATGTTGGATCATGGAAGATTACTGGCCTTTTTTTATGATTCATATTTCTTGGTGTTAGTTGCTTCCAATATTCCTCAACTAGCTATGGATTATGATGTTCCCCAGCCTATATTAATTAGGGAGTGGGGATGTTCCCCAGCCTATATTAATTAAGGAGTGCCAGGAATTCAACTTCACTATCAAACGAGGAGTCACTTCCGGTGACACTGTTAGTGTAAATTATGATGATTTTATGAATGATGTGGAAGTTGGTGATATTCACTTGGTTGATGCTGAGTGCACATAGAATCATATATGATATTTGATTTGGCTTAGTATTTAAAATTTAAAAGCTATTCTAGGAATACACTTACTAACGGCAGTGCAGACTCTAAAACCCTGGGCCATATTTCACTTGGTTTTTTTTTTTTTTTTTCATTTTTCTTTTTCTGATTGCTAAAAATCTTTGAGATGAGCTCTTCTTCTTGTTACATTAATGAATTATTATATTAGACAACCATATACCAACTTCTATGATTTCGGATTTGTGGGATAATCCAAGTTGGATAAGTGATTCATGGTGCTGTACTGCATACTTGTGGTTTTTTAGGATTACCTGGGTTTGATTTCTAGGAAAGTTGTTTTTAGTCATATAATTAGGACTAAAATGGCTTTAGACTTGTACAACAATCATCCATGAACACATGAAAGAAGTGAAATGTTAACATGATATTTTTGCTACCAAATTTATAACACATTCCATTATCTTGGTATCAAGTTTGCTAATGTAATGTCAAGTAATTTTCATAATTCTAATGGCTTTCCTTGTCATTCAAGTTATTAATTAAGAGGGATGATGTCCCTAGTGGTGAAGTCAAAAAACAATAGATATGGGCAAATGCAAAGTCCTTGATAGTGGAGAGCTGAAATCAAGGCAGCACTTAAATGTTTGTGGCAACAGTGCGACCCTACCATCTATGTCATGTGACTCCTTTTACTATTGCTAGGAGTTGATATTCTGTTCTTGTTGAAAATCTAGAGATGTCTGATATTCTGTAGAGAAAGACGAGGAAGATATTAAATTTGGGGTAGAGAATAAAGTTGATTTCTATGTTGTTTCTTAGATATTAAATTCATGGTAGAGAACAAAGTTGGTTTCTATGCTATTTCTTTTGTAAAAGATGCTAAAATGGTTCAAGAATTGAAAGACTATCTCCAAAATAATGTTCTGAATCTATGCCTACAAGTTATTTATGCTTTTCTTTCTTTTTGAAAACCTTATGTCGCTCTCTCTTTTTCCCCTTCTTTCTCTTTCCAAGGTTGCAATGCAGATGTACACGTGATTGTCAAAATTGAAAGTGTGGATGTGGTATCAAATCTTCAATCCATTATGTCCACATCTAATGGGGTGAGTCATTTTGTGGTCCATTAGAGTGGATTATGGACTGATTGAATGCACATATGCCACAATAGTACATGACACTATATATATAATAAGCATTAGTCTTTGTTTAGTTTATTAAAACTTCACAATTGTATTTTCATTGAATCTTGTCCAATAAAGTATGCATCATGTTTTGCTATACAATCTCATACCACAAGATATTGGGGGTATTTTGTATTGTATAGATATTTGGTTTACTATCTTGTACCATACTAAACTGCATGCCAATACTATAATAAGATGGTATTAGTATGCAATCCAATACCAAGATGGCAAACCTATGCTCGAATATAGTTTGTCCAACTTTCTTTAATTGAATTGATATGTATGAAATGTTTGCACTGGTGATTTAGTCCTAGTGGATTGCTTAATTTTCTATGATTTTCTTTTTTCAAAAAAATAGAATGTTCAATAGATGGTTACAGCCTCATGCTTGACAGAGATGTCTCAGGTTAGGTCCAATTCATGTCAAAATTTTTTGTCTTTCACGATAAGAAATTAAACTATTAACAATGGCACTCCATCATTAATACTATTAGCAATGGTCCCCTGTCACTAATGGATGGTCGGAAAAACTTTAGCCACAAATTTTGGCTATTAGCGATGGGTTTCTTAGTCATTGCTAATACTAGTTATTAATTAGTAATGGTATTAGCAATGGCTATATTCTACCACTATTTATTTTTTAATTCTAAATAAAATATTAAAAACTATTAGCAACAACTATTTTGTTACTAATGCCATCAATAATACTTAATTTTATTTTTTTTAAAATCCATAATAATATTTGTTATTAGCGATGACTAAAATCATTGCTCATACCATTGGTAATACTTAATTTTATTTTTTTAAAAATATATAATAATATTTTTTAAAAATCTATTTTAGTTAATCATAATTAACTTATAATCAAAATCTAAATATAATATAATAATTAAAAATAAAAAATTAATTATATTATATTAAAAATTTAAATTATATAATTTTCAAGCAGTATCAAAAAAATATAATACATCAAAATAAAAAAAAAGCAAGCCAGATCCTCCTTGTCATCTACCTCCTCGTCCTTCTGTTCCTCTCCAATAGTTGGTGGATGAGAGCTGGATGTCCCAGCATCTTAAAATAAAAAAAAATAAAATATTATTAATAAATTTTGATATGGAGACATATCTTTGGATATAGAGACGTATCTTTCGATATGCTCCTTTAATTCTTGAGCAGATTATTCCTACATATTTCATTTGATGATATCAAGCTATAGACACCTTCGATCTATCAATTGAATAGTTAAATTAAATTTTTAGCCTCTACATCTCCTTTTCCGACTCAAGCCTAAATATGTGTAGCTTCTAAATATAAAAACTTAAAATAAGTAAAAAAATTTATTAATAGAATTACCTGATGTGTTAGAGTTTACTGCCCAGTGTGAAAGGTGCAGAACCATGTGAGTTGGCCACATGATTGCTCTCTCCTTGAGAGCTCTATCCTTGGCTAGAACAGCTATAGCCTCGAAAAGACATAATGTATAATCTCTAAAAATAAAAATAAATATATTCACTAAATAAATTATACAATTATGGATGGCAATGCAAGATTTAAAATGACATATTTTGTTGGCCAATAAAGCTTATATGAAATAAGTTCTCGATAAAAATAAAAATCAAAGCAAGTAGATAACCTAAAAATTGGTCCAAATAAAATATTTATTAAAGCATAACAAGACAATCAAATTTAGTTCATGTGTAACAAAGATTGTTGGTTAGCATCTGCAATGTGTCAATAGAAAAATAATTCTCATCTAGTAGTACATGATAATTTGTTGGCCTACTGGTCTCCTAATTTAAGCATTGTTTGATTCTCATCCAGTAGTATATAATAATCTCAGTATGTGAAAATGTGAAGAAGGCTCAGATCTGCATTAAAAAATAAGGCATTGCAAGTTTTTCTGCACCTTTAACCATGAGGTATCTACAAACGATTATCTATGATGTAACAGGCCATCCAAGCTTGCCCTGCAACTACAATACAACAAGAATAAAAATGCATCACCTCCATTTAGGCGCATCTCGCATAAGCAATCATCATAGCCTCTCCAAGTCCCTGGCCACCTCCTCGAGTTGCAAACTAGGAGTAAAATTTTTTTAAAAAAATAAAATAATAAATTAAAAATAGTACTTAATTCATATGCTCATATAGCCTAGTCTTTTGGCATGCTTCAAGTCCACATGTGCAGGATGCGCATCCTGACTGCCCCCCATTGCAATTACGTCTTTTGCTTCTGTGATTATGCCTTTAAGAATACTGCACTCTTAGTTCAAGAACAGGCTCGTTGTCCTTATAAGAGATGTGTCAATAGAGAAATGCTTGATAGGAATACAATAGTTGCCTATTTATATAGATGTGGATTTATGCCAAACTACAAGCATTGGTACCTGCATGGAGAGATGTGGAAGATAATTTAACTATGGGTTTCGAAGGCTCTACTTATCTAACACATTTGCTGATGTGCAAGAGCTAGCTTAATGGTGACAGGTTTGAGCAGATGATTAACACATTTAGTGGGTTTGATCTGATTATTGATGGAAGTCCATGTAATAACCTTTTAGGTAGCAATTACCATAGACATGATGGACTATAGGGGTTGCTATAGTTATAACCTTGCTTACCCTCTAGGAGGTAGCAACCCTATAGAGGGTAAGCATGGCTATAACCATAGCAACCCTATAGTCCATCATGGCTATAATGGTTGCTACCTGAAAAATTATTATATGAACTTTCACTAATAACTATATCAAACACACCAAATGTGTCAATCATCTGCTCAAGCCTATCACCATTAAACTCTTGCACATCAGCAAGATCTTGAACAAGTAGAACCTCTGAAGCTTTTACATTTGTCTCCCACATCTCTCCCTATAGGTACCAATGCTTGTAGTTTGACATAAATTCACTCCTATATAAATGGATAACTATTGTATCCTTATCAAATATTTCTCTATTAACACATCTCTTATAAGAACAATAAGCATCCTCGACCTAAGAGCGCAGTATTTTCAAAAGCATAATCATAGAAGTAAAGGATATCATTACAAATGGAGATAGTTAGGATGTGCATCCCATGCATGCGGAGTTGGAGCATGCCAAACGACTAGGCCATGCAAGCACACCAGAAATGCATCCAGACAAATTCTATCCTGGAGGTTCTAAATTAAGTATCAAGCGAGATTGCAAATAAGATAGAAAATGAGCCAGACTGGGCCAGGCCACACCCCTCCTTGTGTTCGGTCCAAAAATTTAAAACTAATTATATTAAATATTATCAATTTAAATTAATTTAATATTATTAATTTAAAACTAATTTAACTAAATTATAATATGTATATTAATCAAAAGATGGGTCTATAGTCCCATGCAATATAAATTTTTTTAAAAATTAACACCATCGGCCTGAGCGTGGAGGGCATGCAAGAGCCTGGATGCCTTGGATGCCAGTTGGGACTTGAGGCCCTGGATGCCTTAGATACAAGCTAGGACCTGAGGCCCGAGTGTAAAGCACACCCTGACTCTGTGTTTGCAATGTTAATCGGCACCTTCCCTTGGCCTGAGCATGCATGCCACATGGGGTTGAATGTCTTGCATGCCAGCTGATTATCCAAACCTTTCCTTAGTTCGAGTGCTCTACATGCCAAGACCCAAATCTCGTACTTCTTATTAATTAATTAATTAATTAATTAATATTTAATTAATTTTTTTAAATTTTAATTATACTTAATTAATATAATTTAAATAAAAAAATAGCTTTTAGTATTAGCCATCGCTAATGCCATCGCTAATATTCATAGAAGGCAGGCTATCATGTAGGACTTAGGCAGGAGGAGGCACAGGCTGGCGAGCAGGGATTGAGACTCAACAATGTGGCTTACGCGGACGAGGCTGCGAGGTTGGGTCGATGAGGCAGGGGTGGTGGCTCAGGGATGCGGCCACAAAAATCAGGGCACAGAGATGGGGCCATGGGAGGCGGCATAGGTCGAGGCCACGATGTGGAGCTGAGGGGAGGTGGGGGCAGTCAGGGGATCGAGGAGGTGGGAGGCGGTTGAGGGTAGGTGGTACAGGGTTATAATTTTGTATATTTGGATGGAGAAAAGTAGGGAGACCACTTGGAGATGCATCACTTAGATTACAAAAAATAATCTGAAAACACTGATGATTCTAATGATGAAGAGGGTCTTGAAATGACTTCTGTAGATATTGAGGAATATCACATAGAGTCATTAGATAGAGATGATGTCGAACCTGATATAGTAAATGTCACTTTGTTGAATACAATGCGAGGTTTGCATCATGAAATAGAAGAGTTAACAGCAAGAGATAGTGAGGATGAAGATGATACCTTGATCACTTTGTTGAATACAATGCGAGGTTTGCATCATGAAATAGAAGAGTTAACAGCAAGAGATAGTGAGGATGAAGATGATACCTTGATAGAATATTGCACCGAAGATGATGATCAATAGAATGATGATGATAGTGACCGTGATAATGATTTATTTAAACTTTTTTCTTTTATTCTATTATATAGGTTAGCTCCCTTATCAGAAAAAATAAAGTTTCTTAAAGTTGACCTTAGTTGATTTAGTTTAAAATCTTGAGATTAATTGATTTCATTTGACTATATATTGTAGGTATTATATTGCAGGCATTCTCATGGCATCGAGATTGTCTAAGAAAATAAGAAAAGTACCCTCAAGAATCTTAGTAGTATCTCCTGGTCCACCACATTTCACTCAGCATGTAGCCATCGATATAAGGAATAGTCTTGTCATCATAGTTATGGTTAAGGTACTAGCAGCTTCTTCAGAGCCGTGGCACCATGGCTACACTACCTTCCTCTCAATCACCACCAACCCATATTCCACCAGCTTCTTTAGATCCGACACCAGTAGAAGTCACACTTTCAGCTCCATCCTTGGCTAATGTTGCACCTATTGAAAATATGTTTCAAGGCCAATCATCAGTCTGTTGACGGTTGGACTATACATTTATAATTATATATGAATTATAAATTAATAAAAGTTATTTTAGCATTTTTCATCATAAATTTTGTTGTCTTCTAAAGAACTTTTGTGTTGTGATGAAGTCCTTAGGACTATCTAGATTCGATAAAGAAGGATTTATCGTTTAGTTCTTAAATTTTCGTGATCAAATGATACATTGTTACTAAGGACGACAACATTTATCGAGTATAGATCATTGTATGCCATATAGGTTAGTTGTCCTCATAATCAAGAAGTGTTGAGACATTAGTATGGCATGTAAGTGAGATGTATGGGTACATTTGTACTGAATGTGACCAACTCTGGAGCTTTTCTCCTATCAAGATTAGCTCTGATGGAATATAGGTATAAGTATTCCTCTAATCTGAGAACATCATGATAACTTTCGAGCAACTCACTATCCTTTAGTGCCAGACTACCTGAATTTTTAATTCAATGATGGAAGATTTTTAAATGCAGTCAAATACTTGAGGAGTCAGTGCGTATATCAAGATGGGATTGACCACTCCTATTTTTAGGAACTGTGTTCAAATGTATTTTAATTTAGTAAAGCCTTGGCCAGGGTAGTCTTAGTGAGGAGTTATAGGACTAATTGCTTTGAGACACAATATGGACATATTTACTAGGGCTAACAGTCTAACCCTGAGTCATCTATTACACAGAGATCAGAGGGATGAATTATACGGTAATCATATTCCATAGATTCTTCAATGTTGTGTTATGATAAATTCAACATATTTGGATGTTGGGTACTGTTGGGGATAAATCCCGCTCCCACCGAAGTCTAGCCCGATGCTCGGCCCAATGCAACCAGTAGCCGCTGAAGAGCTTTAGCGCCAGGCGCCAGGCCGAGCCCCTACCACGGCCGAACTGCCTAGAGGCCGAACTCCCCTGCACCAAGGTCCGGGCCGAACTGCCTAGAGGCCGAACTCCCCTGCACCAAGGTCCGGGCCGAACTGCCTAGAGGCCGAACTCCCCTGCACCAAGGTCCGGGCCGAACTGCCTAGAGGCCGAACTCCCCTGCGCCAAGGTCCGGGCCGAACTACCTAGCTGCCGAACTCCCCAGCGCCAGGCTCCGGGCCGAACTCCCACCGCCAGCCGAACTTCCTGACGGCCGAGCTCCTTGGACTCCAAGCGGCAGGACTTCTTCGGGAGACGGACTCCTCCCAGACGCCCGTTCGGCCACCCGAGCTCCTCCCGGGTTTCCCCTTCGGCCGAACTCTGTTACAAGTCCGAACTCCTCTGGACGAACTGTCGCCTGCAAGAA
>QRFJ01005413.1:0-20326 GCA_006176705.1 Cocos nucifera | reverse complement strand
TCACATGAGATGTGATCAGATCTGAAATCAGAAAAAATTAAAATTAAATGATTTGGATCTAAGAACATGAAGATATGCATGACTAGTTCTAGAATAGAATAGTTCTATAGAATAGTTTTGCATGTCTTTGATTTAATCTGATTAAATCATATTTTAGATCTTCTTATTTACTATTTTCTGATATTATAAGTGTTATAATAACATCTGATAATACAGTAAATAAAAATTATTTAATTTTAAATATCATATGAGATATGATAGATGCATGACTAGACTAAGTTGTAGAATAGTTCTACATAATTGTCTAGATTAGAATTTATTTTGATTAGATCAATTTAAATCTAATTTTTTAGATTATTATGTGATAATTTAGATCTGAAAACATGCATGATTTGATACATGAGATGTATGCAAAATATGCCTTGATTAGATCTAAATTTGTATATGAGATATATGATATAGATCTATAACTGTTTTGTAGATTTACATGTTCCTGATTAAGGCGTTCCTCTTGGCCGTCCGGTCATAAGAACGAAGAAGGGTTTAAAGGCCCTCTCTTCCCATTCGATGGGGTGTTCTTATGACGTGTAGGGGTGCTGCGTGTTCGTCCTTAATCAGAAACCCAAAACTTACTTTCTGCAAAACCCTAGATCCTGAAACCCTAGGATTTATTATGCATATTTTGTTTATGAACCCAACTTAATTAAGAATTAAGTTTATGGAATATTAATTAGGTCTAAAATTGAGAATTTCAGATCTAAGACATATTCATAATACTGGGTTCGGGCTTGGGTAGCTCAATTAGGTCTAAGCGGTTGATCAAACCGAATCAAGAGTTGGTTAGATGGGATCAACAATGCTTAAATTGACCAGCCTAATAGGATTAAGTCTGGGTCAAGATCGAGTCACGATCAAGCAAGACCTAATTAGGCTCAGAGGTTAGAGTCTGGATTGTAGGCTAACCCAATTGGTTCTGACTCAACAATTTGGTGTCTAAGGTAAGTTTGGCACAGACGACCGACTGGTTTTTAATTGGAAGCTACTCGACCTGAATGCATTCTTGTGCGAGTTAACGGCATATTCCTTCCACCGGTCTCACTTACCTGGCCATATCTGTTGACACAGTTCTGATCTGAGGTGGTCAATAATCCGAGCTAACCCATGCCACTAGGTTAGTCATAATTGTTATGACTAAGCCAAGTCTAGTTTAATGAGACCTGAATCAATTCTCCCTAAGAAAAGATTAAGTCCGAGGTCTTCCACCATTATAGACGTGCGGGCCCTTCCCGGGGTTGATTGTTCTCGGCTGGATACAGTGGCTCAGTTGCACCGGGAAGACGCAACCATGTCTATTAGGCATTGGATGCTATGGGCTGGAGGATGAGTTGGGCTCAATATTCTGGATACGGTGAGAGACCCAATTAGGAATCCAGTCTATGCAAATGGTGGGTCTGACTTAACTAAGGAGTGGATCAATATTTCCGGATACGGTGAGATTCATGAATTAGAGACCAAGTTTGGGTGCACCATGATTAGAGAATCATTGAACAAGAGTTGTTCACTCATTGGCTAACCCATCACCAATAACTGTTAGGTGAGGTGATGAGTCAGTTGGTGAGACCGCACCACCCACTAGAAATCATCAATCGCGGAGATTTTCGCATCTCTACAGAGGGAGTGTAGGGATCCGAGAAAATAGTGGGAGCTAATTTGTTTAAAAATAAAATCCCTAAACAAATTGGTCAAGTCAAAATTACAGTATCTAACTAGAATCTTTGACTCTCTACAGGAAAATATGTCTGCGTCCAACCCACTGGCACGTATCCTAGACACACATAGACTGACTGGACCCAATTATAAAGATTGGCTCAGGAACTACAAAATTGTTTTGGGTTCAGAGAAGTTAACACATGTTTTGGACCAGGACCCTCCCACCTTACCAGCTCGTCCATCCACTGAACAGAGAGCATCTCTGGAAAAATGGATTGACGAAGACAATAAGGCCAGATACTACATGTTGGGCTCGATGTCTGATGAGCTCCAGCGCCAACATGAAGATATCGGGACTGCTCGCCAAATGTTGGCTCACCTGCAAGAGATGTTTGGTGAACAGAGTCGCGCAGCCAAATATCAAGTCACAAAATGACTTTTTAAGGCTAAGATGCGTGATGGGCAGTCAGTCCAAGATCACTGTCTGACAATGATCAAGGACATGGAAGAGCTTGAGAAGCTCGGTGTGAAGTTGGACTTGGATTGCAGAACGATATTATTCTGCAATCCTTGACTGATGCATATGGGCAATTCATCATGAATTACCACATGCATAAACTTCAAAATTCCTTGGCCGAGTTGATGAATATGCTGGTTACCGCTGAGCTTTCTATGAAAGGTTCTAAAGGCTCAGTTCTTGCTATGGAACGGACTTCTTCCAAAAGAAAGTCTTATGGAAAGAAAAAGAAGTCTATGAAAAAGCAAAAGGTAGAAGGATCAAAGAAGAAGAAGGCAGAACCGAAGAAGAAGGTCGATGGCAAAGGAAAGTGTTTCCATTGCAACAGCGACGGCCATTGGAAGCGGAACTGCCCTACTTACCTGGCCACCCTGAAGAACAAGAAGGAAGGTCCTTCTGGAGGTATGCTCGTTATTGAGTCTAACCTTACGGTTTCTTCTGCATCCAGTTGGGTGCTTGACTCTGGTTCTAGTGCTCATCTGTGCACTTCCATGCAGGGTCTTGAGGATAGCAGGAGGCTGAGGGATGGAGACATGATCCTACGCGTCGGTAATGGAGCAAGAGTTGCTGCAGTAGCCGTGGGAACATACCCTCTGCGATTACCATCTGGTTTAGACTTAGTTTTAAAAGACTGTTATTATGTGCCTGCAGCTAGCAGGAATTTGATTTCTGTTTCATGCTTAGCACAAGAAGGTTATGTGATCACCTTCTTTAAGGACCATTGTAACATTCTTTATGAAAGAAATAAAATTGCAAATGGTTTCCTTGTTAATGGTCTTTATCAGTTGCATATTGATGTGCCTGTTTTAACTATCGAGCAAAACGTGAATGCCAAATGACCTAGGGATAGTCCAAATGATAGATATCTATGGCACCTGAGATTAGGTCATATAGCAGAAGATAGGATTAACAAATTGGAGAAAAATGGGCTATTGAGTCCATTGACTTTTGAGTCATATCCAACTTGTGAATCTTGTCTTCAAGGCAAAATGACTAAACTCCCTTTTGTTGGACATGGGGAGAGGGCCACAGATCTCCTTGCCCTAGTACATACTGATGTGTGCGGCCCATTCGATGTGCCGGCTAGAGGCAATTTTGTCTACTTCATTACCTTTACCGATGATCTGTCTAGGTATGGGTATGTGTATCTTATGAGACATAAGTCTGAAGCCTTTGAAAAGTTCAAAGAATTCAGACATGAAGTAGAAAAACAAACTGGAAAACCCATTAAGGTTCTTCGATCAGATCGAGGAGGTGAATACCTTAGCCGGGAATTCCTAGACTATCTTAAGGAAAATGGCATAGTCTCTCAATGGACTCCACCAGGAACACCTCAACTCAACGGGGTTTCAGAATGGAGAAATCGGACTCTATTGGATATGGTTCGATCCATGATGAGCTTCACAGACCTCCCAGATTTTCTTTGGGGACATTCATTATTAACTTCAATCTATTTACTGAATAGGGTTCCCTCTAAAATCGTTCCTACCACACCGTATGAGATATGGCACGGTAAGAAACCAAGTCTGAGTCATCTCAGAATTTGGGGATTGTCCGGCTTCATGTCAAAAGACAATAAGTGGACAAGTTAGAGTTTAGGTCCTTTAGAGCTCGATTCATAGGATATCCTAAAGAGTCATTAGGATACTATTTCTACATTCCAGAAGACCACAATGTGATTGTGAGTCGACATGCCATATTTCTTGAAAAATAGTTTATTCAAGATAGTGGCGTTGGAAAGCAGATTAAGCTTGATGAGAAAGTCTCACAAGCAGAAAGAGCTAAGGACCAAGTGGAACCAAATCAGGTTGAGCCAATAAGAACACTACCTCCTCCACCTCGTAGATCGAAAAGAGTTTTCCGTCCCCCTGAAAGATACTTAGGTATTATTTCAGAGGACGTAGAGGAAATGTTCCTCATAGGTAATGGTGCTCATGGTGATGATCCCAAAACCTACAACGAGGCGATATCAGATATCGACTCCGAGAAATGGCTTGAGGCAATGAAGTCAGAAATTGACTCGATGCACTCAAACCAAGTCTGGACCTTGGTAGATCCACCAGAAGGTATAGTACCTATTGGGTGTAAATGGATCTTCAAGAGAAAGATTGGTGCAGATGGGAATGTGGAGACATTCAAGGCTAGACTAGTGGCAAAAGGTTATAGTCAACGTGAAGGCATTGACTATCAGGATACCTTTTCTCCAGTAGCTATGCTAAAATCCATCCGCACATTGCTTGCTGTTGCAGCCTATTTCGATTATGAAATATGGCAAATGGACGTGAAAACGGCATTCCTAAATGGATATCTTGAGGAAGATATCTATATGGAACAGCCGCTAGGTTTCACATCCAGTGATACTGATCACAAGGTTTGCAAGCTGCAAAGGTCCATATATGGACTTAAGCAAGCATCTCGGAGCTGGAACACTCGTTTTCAATGATGTGATCAAAAAGTTTGGTTTCATCAAAAATGAAGAGGAACCATGTGTTTTCAAAAAGGTCAGTGGGAGCGCTGTTGTCTTCCTCGTATTGTACGTGGATGACATCCTCCTTATTGGGAATGATATTCCCATGTTGACATCAGTCAAATGTGGTTGTCTAAGGAATTCTCCATGAAAGACCTAGGTGAAGCATCCTTTATTCTAGGAATTAAGGTCTATAGGGATAGACCGAATAGGATGCTAGGACTTTCACAGAAGATGTACATAGAGGAAGTACTAAAGAGGTTTAGTATGGAAAACTCTAAGAGGGGATTAATACCCTTCAGACATGGTATTCATCTTTCCAAGAAGATGTGCCCCAGCACACCTGAGGAAATAGAACGCATGAGCAAGATCCCTTATGCTTCTGCAATAGGGAGCCTCATGTATGCCATGCTATGTACACGACCTGATATAGCCCATGCTGTGAGTGTCACAAGCAGATATCAGTCAAATCCAGGTGAAGAACACTGGACTTCTGTGAAATGTATCCTTAAGTACTTGAGAAGAACTAAGGATATGATGTTGGTCTTTGGTAATGGAGAACTCCAAGTTCCAGGGATACACAGACTCGGATTTTCATGTCCGATATAGATGATCGAAAGTCGACATCTGGAAGTCTGTTTGTGTGCAATGGTGGAGCTGTCAGCTGGAAGAGTTCCAAGCAAACTGTGATAGCAGATTCCACCATGGAAGCAGAATATATAGCTGCATCAGAGGCTGCAAAGGAAGCATTCTGGTACAAGAAGTTTGCTGCAGAAATTGGAGTAATGCCATCAGATGCCATTCCTCTTTACTGCGACAACAATGGCGCCATAGCCCTTGCTAAGGAGCCGAGGTCTCACCAAGAAGTCCAAGCACATTGAGCGGCGATACCATCTCATCCGCGATTACCTTGAGAAAGGTTACGTTGAGGTCAAGAGAGTCAACTCCACAGATAATGTGGCAGACCCACTTACAAAGCCGTTGGGCCAGCAGAAGATCGAAGCCCACCTTGAGAAGATGGGACTTAGACTTGTAGCCAATTGGCTTTAGGACAAGTGGGAGA
This sequence comes from Cocos nucifera, assembly GCA_006176705.1. Taxonomy (NCBI): domain Eukaryota; kingdom Viridiplantae; phylum Streptophyta; class Magnoliopsida; order Arecales; family Arecaceae; genus Cocos; species Cocos nucifera. Next base: position 14,569 of record QRFJ01005413.1, on the reverse strand, counting down.
TTGTTAGATATATGTGCCCTAGAAGCCAGAATTGGCTGACACTTGTAATACACTTCTAGGGGCAAAATTATAATTTTGACTATAATTAATGAAATGGGTTATTTTCTATCACATATGTGTATTTAGTGTCTGTGATACATCCTTTGAGTTAATGGTAATGATAATTCATATTTTCAAGAGTTGAAAATTTAAGACATGAATAATCATTATTAACTCATAAACATGCTCCCGACCATAGGATCATCACGAGGATGGTGATTGATCCGGAAGGTTGGTGTACGATCGCTTCTCTTTAGTAGATGAGTCTTGAGTCTACGGTGTGGAGACACCGGAGCGAGAGTACAGATACTCGTTAGAGAACGAGGGCACTGAGCGTGACCACCTCGAGTAGTCATTAGGAAGTCTACCTTCTCGTCAATGACTGACTCGATGCTGCAGTAGTGTGTTCTGGTTCTTTGACCTGAGATGCATCGGCAGTTCACCTTGAGGGTGTTATAGTTTGACTACACCATTACTCGGTCTCCTAGCCATATGGAACCCTGAGGTGTATGTTGGCTATGACATGTTCATTGTAGGAACTGGATTGCATCAAGATGGGATCTATCTACCTCGGTGGTAGAGGAGTAGCCCTATGATGATCATGAGAATCAAGTCCAGAAATCCATGGCCATGGTAGAGTGAAATAATAGAAAGAGTTTCTATTTAGATTTTCACATTGGACTCGAATCGAATGATTACATCATATGACAGAGACTAGGGTTTGACGAGTTCACCTTAACCCTAATCTGATCGGGGCTCAAGATAGAAGAACTTAATCACATAGGTAGCTGCACCAAGAGGTTCGCATTCAGCTCTGATGGGTTGCCACCATATACTGCTAGGTGTCACTGGTGGATTTTGGGAGCAATTAGAATGATTTAGATGATCGATCATTCTAGCTGTTCGAATCAGAAGAGTTCTGATCCATCGAAAGGAGTTTCGATGATGTCTATGATAGAGATCATGACATATCCCATTACCATACAGAACTGAACCTAACTGGGTCACACAAACAAGGGTTTGAATCTGGTGATCATCAATTGAACTGATCTAGTTCAATTGATCTGAATGAGATTCAATTAGGTTCAAGGAAATCGTGCTAGCACTCGATTGAACCTAACGTTCTTCTTTTACTATCATAAATAAGTTGTCCTGACTGAGCCAAAGGAGTTTGTGCTCAATCAGAGGCCTTCATATGGTCTGACTGGAGGTTGTCCAAGTCAGAATAGGTTGTCTTATTTGTAAGACATTACCTGCCATTTTTGGTCACCTGCCATTTCTTGTTCTTTGACTTTGGTCAAAAGTCTACCTTTGACTGGTCAAACGTTGACCATTGACCCTTTGACTTTTTACCACATGTCATGCACCTATTGGAGAGCTGGTGGGGGCTTGTCCCCCTGCCAGAACCTGGCAAGGAGAAGGGCGCACGCCAAGGGTGGCGTGAGCCCAAGTAGGAGGCGCCTAGGAGTCCTTGTTGGACAAGGACTCCACCTCCCTTTTGGATTCCAATCAGAGTTCTACTAAGAATCCAGTTTGACTGGTCTTAGGCGCCCTCTAAGGAGGAATCCAGGGGTCTCTATTCCAACCAATCAGATTTAGATCTGATTTCACAAAGGGTTGTGATTGGTTGAGAGGAAGAGGAGTTGGATCACAAGAGGTCTATAAATAAGACCCTGCGCCCAACCCTAATTCCAAGTGAAAAGTGAATGCTATTAGATACGCCCCAAGGCTGCCTCTCCCCTTCCTCTCCACGCCATAGTCTCTTCTCCTCTTGCTCTCCATGTCCAAAAGGTGTTTTGGACTTAGTTTGGTGCGATTCAGATCAAGGAAAGGCGACCAAAAGCAAGAAGGCTGCGCTGCTGCAAAAGGACGACTGCAGATCTTCAAAAAGGTTTTGAAGATCCTCCAGATCAGATCCAGATCTGATTTTTGGAGGTGTGATAGAGAAGAAGAGGATCTCCAGATCCAACCTGAGTGGATACCGATAGAGGCCAGGCGCTTGCGTGGCTAAGATCCAGAACCTTCCACTGCAATCAGGATCATCTATAGGGTAATAGGATTACCCAAATCAGGTAAATTAAATTTGATTTAATTTATCTTATTTTATTTTATTTATTAAAATAATAAGAATCAGATCTAAAACATATCAAGATCAGATTGAGATCAAGAGAAAATTTTTGAAATATATCTCTTGATCTAATCAGATCTGGACGAACCTGGACCGGGAAATCAGGATTTCCCTTCAACTACACCGAGAGGTTCACTTTTAGTTCTGATGGTTTGCCACCATATGCTTGAAGAGAAAACCTAATTTTTTGGATTTGATTTGTTCAGATCTGATTAGATCAAGAGAGATATTTTAAAAAAGAATTCTCTTGGATCCAGATCAGATCTGAGACTTTCTAGATCTGATATTATTGATCTAATAAAAAAAATAAAATAAAATATAGAATAAATTAAATCTAATTTAATTTATCTTGTTGAGGGTAATCTGATTATCCTATGATGATCCTGATGTCTGCTTGAGGTTCTAGATCTAGCCACGCAAGTGCCTGATCTCTATCTATATCCACTCAGGTAGGTTTTGGAGATCTTCTCTTCTTTATCATCTCTCCAAAAATTAGATCTTCAAAATTCCTTTCGAAAATTAGATCTTCAAAATTCCTTTCGAAGATGTGAGTTATCTCTTGCAGCAGTGCTACCTTCTTCCTTTTTCTGTCGCCTTTCTCTTGCTTGGATCGCACCAAACTGAAGTCCAAAAATTCTTGGACGTGGGTAGGGGCGAGAAGACCTGAAGATGGCATGGATGAGAGAGAGCGACAGCCTTGTGACATGGGCAATGGGTCAAGCTTTTTTTGATCTTGATGCAGATAGGATTTTTATAGACCCTGTTGCGCCATACAGTGCCACATCATCTCGACCAATCATGGTCTTTTGTATAATTAGATCTAAATCTAATTGGTGAGATGATATTATCTGATCTAATCAAATGAGAGCCCTCTGAATCATCCTTAGATGGCATCAAGATTAGTCAAAGATAAGTCTTTGGTGCCACATAGGTAGAAACCCCAAAGCAACTGGAGTCCCATCTGTATGGGACTCCAGATGCTTTATCCATGGGCGCATGCCTCCCTAGGGGAGGCATGCACCTCTTATCCATCTGCTTTTTAGCAGGTGGGCTGATTTGAAAATTCTCTCCTATGGGTGCATGACACATGAACAAATGTCTAAGTGTGAAAGGTCAATGTTTGACCAAATGTTCGAAATAAGATTTAGCAGGTGATGGAAAATGGTAGGTGTTGTCTTAAATTTATCTCATAAATTAAGACAATCCTTTTCTAACCTAGACAAGCTCCTATCAGAATAAGTAAAGGTACCTGAGTGAGCCCAATCATATTTGGCTCAGTCGAGACAAACTTTAATGATAATTAAAGGAGAACATTAGGCTCAATCGTGTGTTAGCATGATTTTCTTGAACCTAATGAAGTCTTATTCAAATCAATTGAACTAGGTTAGTCCAATTAATGATATCTAGATCAAAACCCTTATTTGTGTGATCTAGTTAGATTCAATTCTATATGATAAGAGGATATGTCACATTCTCTATCATCGATAATATCGAAACACCTTTCGATGGATCAGAATTTTTTTGATTCAGACAACTAGTATGATTGATCATTTAAATCATTCTAATTGCTCTCAAAATCCTCCAGTGATACCTAGTAGCATATGGTGGTAACCCATCAGAACTGAAAAAGAACCTCTCGGTGTAGTTACCTGCATGATTAAGTTCTTCTATCTTGAGCCTTGGCTTGATTGGGGTTAAGATAATCTCGTCAAATCCTAAAATCCATCATATGGTTAATCATTCAATTCAAGTCCAATGTGAAAACTTTAATAGAAACTCTTTCTATTATTTCACTCTACCATGGCCATGGGCTTATGGACTTGATTCTCATGAACATCATAGGGCTTCTCCTCATCTACTGAGGTAGATAGATTTCCTATTGGTGTAATCCAACCCCTATAATGAATATGCTATAGCCAACATACACCTCAGGATTTTGAATGGCTAGGAGACTGAGTCATGGTGTAGTCAAATTATAACACCCTCAAGGTGAACTATCGATGCACCTCAGGTCAAAGAACAGAATACACAACTGCAGCTTCGAGTCAGTCATTGACGAGAAGGTAGACTTCCTAATGACTGCTCGAGGTGGTCACGCTTAGTGCCCTCATTCTCTAACAAGTATCTATACTCTCACTTTGGTGTCTCTACATCATAGACTCAAGACTCATCTTCAATAAAGAAGTAATTGTACACTAACCTTCCGGATCAATCACCATCCTCATGATGATCCTACGGTCAGGAGCATTTTATGAGTTTATAATGAAAATTCATGTCTTAAATTTTCAACTCTTGAAAATAAGAACTATCATTTCCATTAACTCAAGGAATGTATCACAGATACTAAATATACATTATGATAGAAAATAATCTATTTTATTATTTATAGTCAAAATTATAATTTTGCCCTTAGAAGTGTATAACAAGTGTCAGCCAATTTTGGCTTCTAGGGCATACATATCTAATAAACTCCCACTTGACCTAAAGCCAGTTGGCTTCAAATCTAAGTCTCGTCTTCTCAAGATGGATTTTGATATTCTACTGACCCAACGACTTTGTAAGTGGGTCTGCCACATTATCTATGGAGTCGACTCTCTTGACCTCGATGTATCCTTTTTCAAGGTAATCGCGGATGAGGTGGTATTGCCGCTCGATGTGATTGGATTTTTGATGAGACCTTGGCTCCTTAGCAAAGGCTATGGTGCCATTATCATTACAGTATAGGGTAATGGCATCACTTTGATCTCTGCAGCAAACTTCTTGTACCAGAATGCCTCCTTTGTAGCTTCTGATGCAGCGATGTATTATGCTTCCATGGTGGAATCTGTTATTACTGTCTGTTTGGAACTCTTTCAACTGACAGCACCATCATTACACACAAACAAATTTCTAGATGTTGACTTTAGATCATCTATATCGGACATAAAATTTGAGTCTGTATATCCTTGGAATTTTGAATTCTCCATTACCAAAACTAAGAACAATATCCTTAGTTCTTCTAAAGTACTTAGGAGTATACATTTGCAAGACAGTCCTCGTTCTTCTTTGCTAGGATTTGATTGGGTATGATAACTTTGTGGACACATCACAAGCAGGGCTATTTCAGATCGTTGTATTAACATAGCATCATGAGGCTCTATTGCGAGAAGCATAAAGGATTTTGCTCATGCATTCAATCTCCTCTGGTGTTGTTGGGATAATGTTTCTTGGAAAGGTTGAAATTGCATCGTGCTGACGGATACCAACCCTCTTGGATTCTTGTCATGCTAACCCTCTTTTTAGCACTTCTCTCTATGTACATTTCTGTTGCAAGACCTAGCATCCCCTATTCGTCTATCTTTATAGACTTGTGAATTCAAGAATGAAGGATTGCTTTCTCCTAAGGTCTTTCAATGGAGAATTCTTTAGTAACAGTATTTTAACTTGTGTGGTTAGCATGAAGAATATCATTTCATAGGGATATCAACTCCTATTGTAACAGTGATGGGAAGACAATAATGCGCCATCTGACCTGTTTTCTCTAAAAAAATACAGGGTTTTTTCTTATCTTCATGAACACAATTTGGATCACTATCATAACAACAGTATTCGCAGCTTCGGATGCTTGCTTAAGTTCATATAGGACGCTTGGTAGCTGCCATGCTTTGGTGGATCATTATCATTGGATGGGAAACCCGAACAGCTGTTCATATAGACTATCTTCCTCACCGATATCCATTTAAGAATGCCGTTTTTACATCATTTGCCATATTTCTAATTGAAATAGGCCCTGCAGAGCTAGCAATATGCGAATGACCATTTAAGCATGGCTACTGGCGATAGGTAATCCTAAAGTCCAATGCTTTCACGCTGAACTATAACTCTTTTGCCACTAATACATACTTTGAAATGCATCTCCATTTCTATCTATATCAGTCTTTTTCTTGTAATCCATTTACACCCATAGGTAATATACCTTTTGGTGGATCTACAAGGTCCAGATTTGGGTTTGAAGTGCATCGAGTAAATTTTATGACTTTTATTTGCGTCTAACCATGTTCTCAGTCGATATCGATAATGCCTCGTTATACGGTTTTGGGATCATCAACATGATCTCCATTACCTCAGAGTGAATATTTTTCTCTCCTTTCCTACAATAGTAATAAGTACCTCTCAGGAGATGGAAATTCTTTTCGCTCGTTTAAGGTGAGTATGATTGTAATTCGGCTCAACCTGATTTTGGTTCAAGGGTCCTTAAGCTCTTTGGCTCTTGGGAAAGACTTTCTCTCTAGCTTTGATCTACTTTCAATGCCGGTCATGAATAAACTATTTTTAAAAAAAGATGGCATTGTCGACTCACAATCACATTGTGATCTTCTGAATGTAGAAAATAATATCCTAATGGTTCTTTAGGATATCCTATGAATTGAGATCTAAAAGACCTATAGTCTAACTTGTCCGCTTGTTGTCTTTTGACATGAGCTGAACAATCCCAAATTATGAGATGACTCAGACTTGATTTCTTACCATGCCAAATCTCATACGATGTGGTAGGAACGATTTTAGAAGAAACCCTATTCAGTAAATATATAGTAGTTAACAAACTATGTCTCCAAAGAAAATTAGGAAGATCTATGAAGCTCATCATGGATTGGACCATATCTAATAGGATCTAGTTCCTTCATTCTGAAATTCTATGAGTTGAGGTATTTCAGATGAAGTCCATTGAGAGACTATGCCATTTTACTTGAGATAGTTCAGAAATTCCCGACTAAGGGTAATTCCACCTCCCTCATCTGATCGAAGAACCTTCAATGGATTTTTTAGTTTTCTTTTCTACTTCAAATGCCTGAATTCTTTTAAACTTTTCAAAGGGTTTCAGAACTTTTATGTCTCATAAGATACACCATATCCATATCGAGAATTAAATTCCTCGATGAAGGTTATGAGGTAACAAATGACTCTAGTCGGCCCATCAAATGGCCGCACACATCAGTATGTCTAGGGCCAAAGTAAAATTGTGGCCCTTTCTCCCATAATCCATAAAAGAATGTTTAGTCTTTTGCTATGACGACGATGATTTCACAAATTGGATATGACTCGAAAGTCCCAATTGAACTCAACAGTCCAATTTTTCCAATTTGTTAACCCTATGTTCTGTCTATACTGACTAATCTAAGGTGCCATAGATAACCTATCATTTGGACTATCCATGGGTCCCATTTTTGATTTTTATGGCATTCAGTATTTTGCTTCGATATTTAAAAATAGATCATCATTTTGTATACTTGTTAAATTACTGTAATAAAGAAAATCACATTGCAAGTTTTATTTCTTCATAAAAAATGTTACAATGGTCCTTAACGAAAACTACTCCATAGCCTTCTCCTTAGTGCTAAATCATGAAATAGAATATTAAATTTTTCCCTGCTTGCTATAGGCACATAATTAATAATCTTAAGTACTTAAATCTAAACAAATGGTATCGAGGAGGAATAGGTTTCCAAGGCCACAATAGTAACCTTGCCCTGTTTCCAACATGTAGGATCATCTCACCATCCTCAGCCTCCTGCTATCCTCGAAGACTTGCCAATGGAAAGTGCATAAATAGAGCACTAGCACTAAGAGTCAAGCACCCAAAGGATGCAGAAGAAATTGTCAAGGTTAGATTCAATAAAGAGCATCACCTCTGAGAACCGGCCTTCTATTCTTTAGGATGGCTAGGTGATGTAAGGGCACGTTCCACTTCATTGGTCGTTACAGAATTTGTCAATGAAATATTTTTCCTTTGGTTCACGTCTTCTTCTTCAGCTCTAAACCTTTCCTTTCTTCTTCTTCACCTCTGCCTTTTTCATAAACTTTTCTTCATTCAAAAAATTTTCTCTTGGAAGAAGTCCATTTCCATACAAATACTAGCTTAGAACTTTTCTTGAAAGCTTAGCGTAATCAGCATATCAAAGCTCGGCTCAGAGATTTTGAAATTTATGCAATATAAATAGTTCATCGATCGAATTGCCTATATGCATGCCAGCCAAAGGATTGCAGAATTATACATTCTCTCAGATCCCGATCCAACCTCACTGAGCTTCTCAAAGCTCGTTCCAAGTTCTTGATCATTCCATCAACAATGATCTTGGATTTGACTGTCCATCACACTTTTACCTTGAATAGTCCATTTAGTGCCTGGTATTTGGCTGTGCGTACTCTATTCACCAAACATCTTCTTGCCAGGTGAGCCAATATTGGTGACAGTCTGAATATCTTTATATTGGTGCTGAAGCTCAGCAGACATCGAGCCCCAACATATAGTGATCTAGCCATCGTTATCTTCATCCGTCTACTTGTCAAAAAGAATGCTCTCTTATTCATGTGATGGATGAGCCTGGTAAGGTGGGAGGATCTAGTCCAATAAATTGAGTAACTTATCGGAACCCAAATAGTTTTTAAAAGTTTCATCAAGCCAATCCTTTGTAATTACGGTTTGGTCAATCTATGGATGTCAAGGATACGTGCTAGTGGATTGGATGTAGACATTTTATTTTTTCTATAGAGAGTCAAAATTTCTAGTTAGATATTGTAATTAAGACTTGACCAATTTATTTGGGAGTTTAATTTTTAAATAAATTAGCTTCCACTATTTTCTTGGATCCCTACACTTCCTCTGTTGAGATACAAAAATCATCATGATTATAGATTTCAAATGGGTGGTGCGGTCCCACCAACTAACTCATCACCTTACCTAACAGTTATTGGTGATGGGTTAGCTAATGAGTGGATAACTCCTATCCAATAATTCTTTAATCATGGTGCATTCAAACTTGGTCTCTAATTCATAAATCTCATCGTACCTAAAATATTAATTCACTCCTTAATTAAGTCAAACCCACCATTTGCCATAGATTACGATTTCTAATTGGATCCTCACCATATTCAAAAATTGGGAACCCAGATCCATCCTCCCAGCCGTAGCATCCAATTGCCTAATAGACATGTTGCATCTTTCAGTGTAACGAACCACTGTGATCAGCCGAGAACAATCAATTCCAAAATAGGGCTCGCAATCTATAATGTGGACAGACCTTCAACTTAATTTAATTCTTAGCGAATTATTTGATAAGGTCCTCTTCAAACTTGACTTACAATGTCAATGAACAATATGACTAACTAGTGGCATGGTGGTTAGCTCGATTGTTACCCACCTTAGATCTAGGACTTGATAGACAAATATGGCCCAGGTAAGTGAGACGATGGAAGGGGATATGCCCTATTACACTTGATAATGTAAGCATTCGAGTCAAGTGAGCTCCCAATTAAAAAGTAGTCAATCGTATCTACTGCCTTTACCTTAGATACAAATTGTTGAGCCAAAACCAATCAGATTCCTACAATCCAGACTCTAACCACTGAGCCTAATTAGGTCTTAGCTTGATCGAATCACTCAATGTGATTTGATCACGACCTACAATTTAAATCCTACTCAGGTGACGTCAATTTTAAGCCATACTTGATCCCATCTAACCAACTCTTGATTTCGATTTATCAACCGGGGCTAAACCTAATTGAGCTAATCCAAACTCGAACCGTTAATTTTTATGAAATTATATCTTTAATCCTAAAAATTCTTAATATTTATACTTAACTATAATCTTAATTTTTTAATATAAGTTTTAAGAAGTCGTAAATAAAATATTATAATATAAATACTAGTTTCAAGTATCTAGGTTTTGCTAAAAAATAAATTTTTGATTTTTGGATTAGGAGATGCCAGACCCCTACACATCATAAGACACCCCATCAAATGAAGGAGAGGACATTTAAACCCTACTTTATTCCGTATTGATCAGCCAAGGGGAAAATGCCTTAATAAAATATGATTACAAACTAGTTAGATGTACATCATATATCCAATATAAAAATTGATCTAACTATATAACATCATTTTGCATACATCTTTCATGTGTAATATCATGCATGTTTTTTAGATCTAAATTATCTTATATCAATCTAAAAAATAAAATTTAAATTTGAAATATTAAATTAAAAATATATACTAGATAATTATCGGGTAAACTATTCTACAACTAGTCCTAAACATAACATTCATTATACCTCATAATGAACAAAATTAAATAACTTATTTCTCATTTTCAAATCTTATTTATAATTTTATAACATAAAAAATAAATAAATATAATAGATCTACAAAATTATAACTAATCCACATTAAAGTTATGATCATGCTAGACTATAGCATAGCAACCCCCCCCCAATTCTATTCTATAACTTAGCATGCCATCTTGTACAACTTAGATCTAAATATTTAAATTTTTAATTTTTAATTTTAGATCGAATCATCACGTAATAGAATCATCTAAAATTATTAAATTATTATATCAAAATTAAAATAAAATTAGCTCTAATAAAATTTGTTGTTTAGATATGTGTGCCTAGAAGCCAGAATTCAGCTAACACTTGTAATACACTTCTCGGAGCAAAATTATAACCTTTTTGCACTAAATAGAATAATAAAATTAATTTATTTTCTATCATAAATGTAATATTTAGTGTGCAGTGATACATCCCTTGAGTTAATTGGTAATGATAACCTTATTTTCAAGGTTGAAAATTTAAGACACGAATTTTCATTATTAACACTCATAAAAATGCTCCTGACGTAGATCATCATGAGAATGGGTGATTAATCCAGAAGATTGGTATACAAATCGCTTCTTCCTAGTAGTATGAAGTCTGGACAGTCTATCTACGGTGTAGAGACCTAACAAACACTTGAATCTACACCACTTGAAGCTGCGGTGGTGGTGGTCTGATTCTTTGACCTTAGATACATCGCAGTTTTCATCCTTGATGGTGTTATAGTTTACTACACCAATGACTCGGTCTCCTGAGCCATTCAAAAATATTGGAGGTGTTATGTTGCTATAGCATGTTCCATTATAGGAATTAGATTACCCAAACGGAAATCCTATCTCCTCCGTGGATGAGAAGCAGCCATATGATGAATCATGAGAATCAAGTCCATAAGACCATGGCCATGGTGAGTAAGAATAATAGAAAGAATTCATAAAGATTTTTACATCGAACTTGAATCGAATGATTAAATCATATGATAGAAATTTAGGATTTGACGAGTTCAACCATAACCCTAATCTAATCGGGCTCAGATTGAAGAAGGTAATCACACTAGGTAGCTACATCAAGGTTCCATTTTTTAGTTTTGAATGAGTTGCCACCGATATACTACTAGGTGTCACTGTGAATTTGGGAGCAATTAGATATTTAAGATATCAATCATTCTATAGTTGTCTAAATCAGAAGAGTTTCCTGATCCATCGAAAAGAAGTTTCGATGATATCGATGATTAGACATCAATCGCGACATATCCCTGTTCCATGCTGACTGAATCTAACTGGCACACAAATAGAATTAGATTTGGATATTATCAATTAGACTAACCCAGTTAATTTGATTTGAAATTAGATTCAATTAGGTTCAAGGAAATTTATGCCTAGCACACGATTGGCCTAAACATTCTCCTTCTACTATCAATTAAAAGTTATCTCGACTGAGCCAAATGAGTTTGTGCTTCACATCAGGTACTTTACTAGGTCTAACTGAAGCTTGTCCACGTCAGAAAAGTGGTTATCTTAATTTAATGAGATAAATTTATGCCACACCTGCCATTTTTTGGTCACCTACTAAATTTCTTGTCTTTGACTTTGGTGAAATGTTGACCTTTGACCCTTGGACATCTGTCCATGTGGTAGCATGTAATTGGAGAGCAGATAGGGGCTTATCTCCTTGCTAGATTTTGGAAAGAAGGGGGTGCATTCCTAGGGATGCGTGCACCCATGGATAGGGATGACTAGAATCCTATACAGATGGGACTCCAGGTTGCTTTTTGGATTCTACTTAGGTGACCCCTAGCTAATAGACTTTGATTAGTATTAGGTGCGATCTAAGGATAGATTAGTGGGACTCTCATTTGATTGGTTCAGGTGATGTCATCCTACCATTCAGATTTAGATCTGATTGCATGAAGCAACATGATTGGTCAGGATGCATAATGCACTGCAATGGCGCAACAGGGTCCTAATAAACTCTATCTGTGCCAACTGTTGAAAGCTGTTTCTCTCTTTAGCCACACCACAAGGCTGCCCCTCTCTCTCCTCCATGCCATCTTCTAATCCTCTCTCTCTTCTCCATGCCCAAGGGAAGTTGGGCTTCAGTTTGGTGCGATCAAGGCAAGAAAAGACTGACGAGAAAGGAAGAAGGGGACACTGCTATAGAGACGACTACTGATCTTCAGAAGAAATTTTGAAGATCCTCCAAATCAGATCCAGATCTAATTTTTGGAGAGGTGATAAAAAAGGAGAAGATCTCTAGATCCATCCTGAGTGGGTACTGGTAGAGGCCAGACATTTGCGTGGCTAGATCCAAAACCTCAGGCAATCAGCAGGATCATCAAAGGATAATCGAATTACCCAACATCAAGGTATAATTAAATCAAATTAAATTTAATTTTATTTTTATTTTTATTTATTAGATCTATAAAATTAGATCTGAAGTATCTTTGATTAGATCTAAATATATGAGAGAAATTTTGAAATATCTCTCTCTCGATCCGATTAGATCTGAACGAAACTCTGACCAAAAATCAGGATTTCCCTCAACTAGTATCAGAGCTAGGTTTCTAACTTGTTTAGATCAATTTTAAATTTATTTTGATATAATAATGATAATTTTAGATATCAACATGAGATATGTGTTAGATCTTGAAATCAAAAAAATTATAATTAAATAAATAATCTAAATTCTATAATAACATACTAGTTGTAATTAATTATTGTTAAATAGTTCTATACATAGTCTTGGATAATTCATGCATTTAATTTTGATTAATTATAATTTTTAGATCTATTTATTTCTATTTTTTAAATGATTATAAATATTATAATGAGATCTTAAAAGATTAAAAAATAAAATTTATTTAATTTTCAGATCATATTGAGATATGAGAATGCATTTTTAGACTAATTTTTAGAGTAGTTTCTTACATAATTATCTAGATTAGACATTTACTTTTACTGTTATCAATTTAAATCTAATTTTTTTTGATCAATTATGAGATAATGTTAGATCCTAAAAAATAGCATGATATGATACATGAGAATGTATTGCAACAAACATGTATAGTTAGATCAATTTTATAATGAGATAATTGATTGTAGATCTAATTAGTTTTTGTAGATTATATTTTTTGACATTAAGGCATTCTCCTTGCTGTCCATCATAAAGAACAAAAGGAGGGTTTAAATCCCCTCTCCTTCCATTTGTGTGGTGTTCAAGACGTGTTAGGGGTGCTTGTGCATTCATCCTTAATTAAAAATCAAAAACTTACTTTCTGTAAAATCTAGATCCTGAAAATCCAAGATTTTATTATGTCTTGTTTGTGACCCTAAAAATCCAAACTTAAGATAATGAAATAATTAATTAGATCTAAATTTAAAAATTTTAGATCAAAGACATTCATAATATTAGGCTTTAGACTGGGTAAAGCTCATGTCTAAGTGGTCTGATCAAATCGAATCAATAGTTTGGTTAGATGGATCAACAGTATTTAAATTTGACGTCCTAAATGGATTAAAGTCTGGGTCAGAGATCGTGTCACATGACGTGATCGATCACAGCTAAGACCTATTAAGCTCAATGGGTTAACAGTCTGGATTATAGGCTAACTGATTGTTTTTGGCTCAATAATTTAGTTCTAAGGTAAGTCTTGCAGATACGACCGGACGAATTTTTAATTGGACAGCGACTTGAACTCGAATGCGTCTTATCGAGTTAATGGCAATTCCCTTCCATTCGGTCTACTTAACCTAGCCATGGTTTTTATGGCTTAGTTCTTGATCTTGAGGTGGTCCAACTAATCTGAGGGCTAACCCATTGCCACTAGGTTAGTCAATAATGGTTATGACTATGTCAAGTCCCTAGTTTAATGAGACCTAATCAAAATCTTCCCAGAAAAAGATTAAGCTAAGGGTCTTTCACCATTGTAGATATGCGGGCCCTTTCTGGGTTTGATTGTCTCGGCTGGTTATAGTGGTTCAGTTAAATCAGAAAAGATCACAGTCTAAATCATCGGATTGGGGTTGCCTATGGGCTGGGGATGGTGGACTCAATATTTTGGGATATGGTGAGACTCAATTAGGCATCCAATCTCTTGTCTATGGCGCCATGGTGGGTCTGACTTAACAAAGGAGTGGGATCAATATTTTTGGGCAACGATGAGATTTTCATTTAAAATCTAGAACAAAAAAAAGAAAATACCAGTATTGGGTTGCGACGTGTGACCAAAAATCATTGACAAGAGTTGTTCACTCATGGCAACCACATCATAACTGG
>QRFJ01005412.1:0-45982 GCA_006176705.1 Cocos nucifera | reverse complement strand
AGACAATCTAGTTTAGATAAGATCTCGAAATCAATTCTTCCTAAATATAAGAATGTAAGTCTCGAGGTCTTCCACCATTGTAGATATGCGGGCCCTTCCTCGGGTATTGTTTCTCTGCTGAATCATAGTGGCTCAGTTGCCAGCATCGAGAGACACGACCATGGTATATCTAGCTTGGATTGCTTGGGCTGGAGGGTGAGTGGCTCAAATATTCTAAAACGATGAAAGCTCAAATTTAGGAATCCAGTCTGTGCAAATGGTTGGGTCTGACTTAGACTAAGGAGTGGATCATATTTCGGATATGGTGAGATTCATGAATCTAGAGACCCAAGTTTGGGTGCACCATGATTAGAAGAGATATATTGAATAAGAGTTGTTGCACTAATCATTGGCTAACCCATCACCAATAATGTTAGGTGAGGTGATGAGCCACAGTTGAGTGAGACTGACCACCCACAAAAATCAATTATCGTGGAG
This sequence comes from Cocos nucifera, assembly GCA_006176705.1. Classification (NCBI taxonomy): domain Eukaryota; kingdom Viridiplantae; phylum Streptophyta; class Magnoliopsida; order Arecales; family Arecaceae; genus Cocos; species Cocos nucifera. The sequence continues at coordinate 45,505 of QRFJ01005412.1, read as the reverse complement.
ATCTTTCGCATTCTGTTATAAGAGGGGAGTTGTAGGGATCAAGAAAATAGTGGGACGCTAATTTGTTTAAAATAAAATTTCTAAAAAACTTGGTCAAGTCATAAATTACGTATCTAACTAGAATCTTTGACTCTCTACAGGAAATGTCTAACGTCCACACCTTAGCACTTGTATCCTGGACACATATAAAACTGATCAGACCCAATTATAAAGGATCTGGCTCAGGAACTACCAAAATTTATTTGGTTCTAGAAGTCTTAACCCATGTATTGGATCAGAACCCTCTCCACCTACCAGCCCGTCCATCCAGCTGACACAGAGAGGCGTCTCTGAAAAAATGGATAGACGAAGATATAAGGCAGATATTACATGTTGGGCTGACTGTCTGTGAGCTCCAGTGCTAAACGATGAAAGATAATGGGACTGGCTTCGTCAAATGTTGGCTCACTTGGAGGAGATGTTTGGTGAATACGAGTTCGCAACAACCAAGTATCAAATATCACGAAATAACTTTTTAAGGCTAAGATGCATGATGGCAGTTAGTCCAAGATTCACTATCTGTATGATGAATCTCAGACATGAAAGAAGTTGACAACTCGGTGTGAAGTTGACTTGGATCTGCAGAAATGATATTATCTCTGTAATCTGTTGATTGATGCATATGGCAATTCATGCATGAATTTACCCAACTGCTAAACTTGCAAAATTCCTTTGGCCGAATTAATGAATATTGCTGGTCTACTCCGCTTGAGCTTCTATGAAAAGTTCTCAAGGCTCAGTTCTTGCATAAAATGGACTTCTTCCCAAAAAAAGAAGTTTATGAAAAGAAGAAAAGAAGTCTGTGAAAAGCAAAGAAGGTGGAAGGGACAAAGAAAAGAAGGCCAGAGCCCGAAGATGAAAGTGCTGCCAAGAAAAGTGTTTCCATGTGCAAACAGCTGTACAGCCACTGGAAGCGGAACCTGTCCTACTTGGCCTGGCCACGCTGAAGAATAAGAAGGAAAGGTCCTTCTAAAGGTAATGCTCGTTATTGAGTTCTAACTTTATGGATTTCTTCTGCATCCAGTTGGATGCTTGACTTTGGTTCTGTGTATCTGATGCACTTCCAGTGCAGGATCTTGAAGGATAAAGCAGGAGGCTGAGGGATGAAGCATGATCCTAATGCATTGGTAATGGAGCAAAGTGCTACGCAGTGCTGGTGGGAATATATCCTTTCGATTAAATCATCTGGTTTAGACTTAAGTTTTGAAAGAGACTGTTAATTATATGCACTACAGCTAGTAGCGATTGAATTTCTGATTTCATGCTTCAGACACATAAAACAAGGCTATGTGGATTATCTTCTTTAAGGACCATTGTAACTTCATTCTATGAAAGAGAATAAATTGCAATGGTTTTTCTTATAACGGTCTTTATCAGCTACATATGATATTACCTATTCCTAACTATCGCAGCAAAACGCTGAAATCGCCAAATGACCTAGGGATAATCCAAATGATGAGATATCACTATGGCACCTAAGGATACAGGCTCATAAAGCAAAAGAATACGGATCACAAATTGGAAGGAAAGAATAAGGCTATTGAGTCCATTGACTTTCGAGTCATATCAACTTGTTGAATATTGATCTCCAAGGGCAAAATGACCCAACCTCTCTCTCTCTGACCGTAGACCATGGGCGAGACCGCACCCACAGATCTCACTTGCCCTAAGTAATGTGCGTAGCGGACCAGCAATTGAATATGCAATACGACTAGAGGCAATTTTGCTCTACAATATCATTATCCCCCCACAACAACTTACCGATGATTTGTCTAGATCTGGGCAAATAAGCTGTATCATATGAAACACAAGTCTATAAGCTCTTGAAAAAAGTCAAGACCTTCAGAAAAATGAAGTAGAAACAAAGTGAAAAATCTAATAAAGGCTTCTTCAATCATCGAGGAGAGTGAATTTCCTTAGACTGAAAATTTCTAGAACTATCTATAGGATAATGGCATTAAGGTCTCTCAATTGGAACCATCACAGTGAATACTCAACTCAACGGGGTTCAAGGAAGAAAATTGGACTCTATTGGAATATGGTCTCGATTCCATGAATGAGCTTCCACAGAACCTCCTTTGATTTTCTTTGGGGACATTCATTGTTAACTTCAATAAATCTACTTGAAATGGGTTCCCTCTAAGACGCGTTCCTTAACCACACCGTATGAATATGGCATGGTAAGAACCCAGTCTGAGTCACTCAGAAATTTGGGATTTCCGGCTCATGTCAAAGACAACTAAGCCAGAAGTTATAGTTTTAGGTCCTTTAAAGCTCGATTCATTTGAGGATATCACTAAAGGTCCATTAGATACTATTTCTACCATTCCAAAAGACCACCAATGTGATTGTGACAGTCGACATGCCATCTTTCTTGAAAAATAGAATTTATTCCATGAATAGCGGCATTAGGAAAGCAAGAACAACTTGGATGAAGAAGTTCAAAGAGTACAATGAGGTAAGGACCAATTGGATCAAATCAGGTTTGAGCCAATAAGAAACACTACCTCCTCCACCTCATAGAATCGAAAAGGCATTTCCCATCCCCTGAAGCTATCTTGGTATTATTTCAGAGGGAAGTAGAGAAATGTTCCTCATAGGGTAATGGTGCTCATGGTTGCATGATCCCAAAACCTACAACGAGGCAATATCAGATATCGACTCGCGAGAAATGGCTAGAGGCAATGCAGAGTCAGAAATTGGGACATCGATGTTACTCAAATCAAGTCTGGACCCTTGGGTAGATCCATCAAAAGGTTATAATACCTATTGGATAATAAATGGATCATAATGAGAAAGATTGGTCGTGCATGAAAATGTGGAGACATTCAACGCCTGATACTAGTGGTAAAAGGGTTATGTCAACGGCGAAGGCATTGACTATCAGGATACTTTTCCCTGTGGCAATGCTAAATCCATACCGCACATTGTTGCGTTGCAGCCTATTCGATTTGAAATAGGCAAATCAACGTGAGAAAACGGCATTCTTGAATGGATATCTTGAGGAAGATATCTATATGGAACAGCCTGCTAGTTTCACATCCATTGATACTGATCACAAGGTTTGCAAGCTGCAAACGGTCCCATATATGACTTAAAGCAAGCTCTCGAGTTAAACTCATTTCTAATGACGCTGATTCAAATGTTTGATTGCTCAAAAAATATAGAGGAACTGTATGTCTTTCAAAAAGCGTCAATGGGCGCTGTTGTCTTTGAAAGGGAAATACCCTGATTTCCCGGTACGCAGAGTTCGTACCAGATCTGAATTAGATCAAGGAGATATATTTCAAAAAGTTTTCCTTGGATCTCAATCAGATCTTGAAGTATTTTCAGATCTAATTCTTATTATTTAAGAAATAGAAATAAATACTAGATAAATTAAACTCAAATTTATACTTACCTTGATTTGGGTAATTCCTATTATCCAGCTGTAAGATGATCCTGGAATTGCCAGGTGGAAGGTCTGGATCAGCACACTGCAAAGCGCCTGGCTGCCTACAGGTATCGACAATCGGGGTTGGATCCTGAGAGAACCTCTTATTCTTCTCTATCACACCCTCCAAAAATCAGATCTGGATCTGACCTGGAGGATCTTCAAAACTACTTTTTTGAAGGATCTCTGCAGTCGTTCCTTTTTATGCACATCGGCCAGCCTTCTTGCTTTTGAATCGCCTTTCCTTGATTCTGAATCAAACACCAAACTAAGTCCAAAAACCTTTCTTGGATGTGAAGAGAGCAAGAGGGGAACAGATTATGGCATGGAGAAAGGAGGGGCAGAGGAGCTTGGGGCATATCTATAGCATTAGAATTAGGGTTGGGCGCAAGTCCTTATTTATAGACCCTCAGTGTGTGATCAACTCCTCTTCCTTCAACCAAATCACACCCTTTGTGAATCGAGATCTAAATTCTGATTGGTTGGAAATTAGAAGCCACCTGGTCTTCTCCTTAGTGGGCGCCTAAACGCCCAGTCAAACTGGATTCTTTAGTAGAACTCTAATTGGACTCCTAAAAGGGAAGGTGGTATCTCCTTGTCCAACAAGGACTCCTAGGCCGCCTCCTAACTTGGGGTCACGCCACCCTTGGCGTGACGCCTTCTCCGCTGCCAGGTTTGGCAGGGGACAAAGCCCCACCAGCTCGTTCCAATAGGTGCCATGACATGTGGTCAAAAAGTCAAAAAGGTCACTCATGGTCAACGTATGACCAGTCAAAGGTAGACTTTATGACCAAAGTCAAAGAAAAGAAATGGCAGGTGACCAAAAATGGCAGTAAGTGTCTTACAAATAAGACAACCTATTCCTGACTTGGACAACTCCAGTCAGACCATATGAAGGCCTCTGATGAGCACAAACTCCTTTGCTCAGTCAGGACAACTATTTATATAGTAAAAGAAGAAGTTAGGTTCAATCGAGTGCACCACGATTTTCTGAACCTAATTGAATCTCATTCAGATTCAATTGAACTAGATCAGTTCAATTGATGATCACCTAGATTCAAACCCTTGTTGTGTGACCCAGTTAGGTTCAGTTCTGTATGGTAATGGGATATGTCATGATTCTATCATAGACATCATCGAAAACTCCTTTCGATGGATCGAAACTGCTTCTGTTTCGAACAGCTAGAATGATCGATCATCTAAATCATTCTAATGCTCCCAAAATCCACCAGTGACACCTAGCAGTATATGGTGGCAACCATCAGAGCTAAAATGCGAACCTCTGGTGCAGTTACTGTGTGATTCAGTTCTTCTGATCTTGAGCCCCGATCAGATTAGGTTCAGAGGTGAACTCGTCAACCCTAGTCTCTATCATATGATGTAATCATTCGATTGAGTCCAATGTGTCTAAATAGAAACTCTTTCTATTATTCACTCTAACCATGCCCATGGATTCTGGACTTGATTCTCATGATCATCAAGGGCTGCTCCTCTACCACCCGAGTAGATAGATCCCATCTTGATGCAATCCAGTTCCTTACAATGAACCATGTCACAGCCAACATACACCTCAAGGGTATTCCCATACTGGCTGGAGCCGAGTAATGGTGTAGTCAAACTATAAAGCACCCTCAGGTGAACTGGCGATGCAGTCAGGTCAAGAACAGACACACTTACTGCAGCATCGAGTCAGTCATTGACGAGAAGGTAGACCACTCCCTAATGACTACTCGAGGTGGTCACGCTCAGTGTCCCTCGTTCTCTAACGAGTACCTGTTACTCTCGCTCCGGTGTCTCCACACCGTAGACTCAAGACTCATCTACTAAAGAGAAGCGATCGTAACACCAACTTCGGATCAATCACCATCCTCGTGATGATCCTATGGTCGGAGCTGTTTCTGAGTTAATAATGATTATTCATGTCTTAAATTTTTCAACTGCATGCTGAAAATATGAAATTATCAATTACACATCTAATCAAAGATGTATCAGTCAGACAACACATAATATGCCACAACCATATGTGATAGTGCAAAAGTACCGCACACCATTTCATTAAATTATAGTGTCAAAATTACACATTTTTGCACTGCTGCTAGACGTGACTTAACAGTAGGATCGAGTACTCAAAATTCTTAGCGCTCTATTAGTCGACAACCATATATTAACACATATCCCTGCGACGCGCGTCGAGATCTAAAGCATGTACTTGGCTACAAAAGTACTTAAGTCCCATCTATCTCAAGGTGGGGCTTCGATTTCTGTCTGGCGCGGCAATGGCTTTGGTTAAGTGGGTCCTGCCACAACTTTCTGGGATTGACTTCATGACCTCAACGTACCTTTTCTCAGCGTAATCGGCTGGTAATCGACAGATGATACTGCTCGCTCAATGTGCTAGACTTCTGGTGAGGACCTCGGCTCCTTAGCAAGGGCTATGCGCATGTTTTGTCGCAGTAAAGAGGAATGGCATCTGATTAGGCGATTACTACCAATTTCTGCACCAACAGTGTCTTATACCAAACGACTTCTTGGCAGCCTCTGTGCAGCTATATATTTCTGCTTGCCATGGTGGAATTGTTCTATCACAGTTATGCTTGGAACTCTTCCAGCTGAACAGCGCCAATTGCAACCAAAACAGATCTTCCAGATGTGCGACTTATCGATACATGCTATTATCGGCACATGAAGTCAGAGGTCTGTGTAGTCCTTGAACTTGACGTTCTCACATTACAAAGACCAGCATCAATATCTTAGATTCTTCTCAAGTACTTAAGAATACATTTCACAGAATGTCCAGTGTTCTTCACCTGGATTTGACGATATCTGCTTGATGCATCTCACAGCACATGGGCTATAATCAGTTTCGGTTACATAGCATGGCATACCTGAGGCATCCCTATTGAGAAGGCATAGGGATTTTGCTTCATGGCGTTCTGTTTCCTCAGGTGGTGCTGGGGCACATCTTCTTGGAACAGATGAATCCGATGTCTGATAGGGTATTAATGCCTCTTAGAGTTTTTCCCATACCTTAACCTCTTACGTAACTCTCTTGTACATCTTCCTGTCGAAAGTCCTAGGCACTCACGCTAGTTTCGGTCTATCCCTATAGTAGCCGTTAATTCCTAGACATAAAGGGCATAGCTTCACCTAGGTCTTTCATGGAGTAATTCCTTTAGACAACCAACCTTGACATGATGTCAACATGGGAAATATCATTCCCAATAGGAGGATGTCATCCGACGTACTACGAAGGGAAGACAACACGCTCATCCACTGACCCTTTGAAAACACATGGTTCCTCTTCGTTTTTGAGATGAAACCACGTTTTTGATCACATAATTGAATGAGTGTTACAGTATAGGCTCCGAGATGCTTGCTTTATCATATATGGGACCATTTTGCTAGCTTGCAAGACCTTGTGTCAGTATCACTGGATGTGAAACCTAGCGGCTCTGTTCCATATAGATATCTTCCTCAGATATCCATTTAGGAATGCGTTTTCACGTCCATACTTGCCATATTTCATAGATCTGAAATGCCAGCGCAATGCATCAGACAGCAATTGCGGGTATGGATATTTAGTCTGATAGCTACGTGGGAAAAGAGTATCCTGATTAGGCAATGCCCTTCACGTTGACTTAAACCGTTTCTGACTAGTCTAGCCTTCGAATGTTCCACATTCTCACTGCAACCAATCTTTACTCTTGCATAGATCCATTTATCATCCCAATAAGGTACAAACCTTCCGGATGGATCAACCAAGGTACCAGACTTTGTTGAGATGGATGAAAATCAATTTCTGACCTCGATTGCCTCCAGCACTTTCTCGATCATACTATTCGCCTCGTTAGTAGGTTTTTGGACTTCATCGCACCATGAAGCACCATTACCTATGATGAACATTCCTTATTCCTCTGACATAAATACCCTAACAGTATTATCTCGTTCTAAGTGGTGGGGGCAAACTGCTTTCGGGATCTAACGAGGTTGGACGAGGAGTGTGTCTTTATTGCTCATACGCTGATTTGATTCCACTGTAGTCGTTACGCTTCATTCGTACTTGTGAGAACTTCTCATCAAGCTTATATTGGCTTTCGCCAATGCGCTATATCTTGATAAATATTTTTCAAGAAAGATGCTCATGTCGACTCAACAATTCAATTGTGGTCTCTTTTGGAATGTAGAAAAGTACTGCCTATAATGAACTTCTTTGGATATCCTAAGTGATCGAGCTTAAAGACGCTAAACATTATAACTTGTCCTCTGTTGTCTTTTTGACATGGAACGGACAACCCCAAATCTGAGTCTGACTCAGACTTGTCCTTACCTCGCATAATTCTCATACGGTGTGAGAAAGTCGGTTCTAGAGGGAACCCTATTTCAACTAATGATAATATCGTTGATAACGTGTACATAATGGATGTCCCGCCAAAAGAAAATCGGAGAGTCCTGTGAAGCTCAGATCGGATCGAACATATCTATATAGATGTACCAATTTCATCTCCATTCTGAATCACCGATTGAGCTTGAGTAGTGTTCCTGGTGGTAGTCCATTGAAGAGACATAGTGCCATATTATCCTATAAGATAGTCTAAAATTTCCGCCTAATGAAATTCCACCTCCTCGATCTGATTCAAAGAACTCTTAATGATTTTCACGTTTGTTTTTCTAACTTGCATGTCTGAATCTTTGACTTAACTTTTCAAAGCTTCAGACTTTGTCTCATAAGATACACAATCACTCCATACCATGATGACAAAGATCGTGTAAAGGTAATGAAAGTAGCACAAAATTGCCTCTAGCGCACATGAATCCAAGAGATGGCCGCACACTATCGTAGCTACTAGGGAAGGAAGACATCTGTGGCTCTCCTCCATGTCCCTCAAAAGGGAGTTTAAGTCATTTTGGTTGAGACAAATTCACAAGTTGATAGCTAAGCATAACGACAATGAGTAACAATCGGCACTCAATAAGCCCCATTATTTCTCTCGCAAATTTGTTGATCCTATCTTCTGCTCATATATGACATTAATCTTACCGGCCTGCACATAGATATCTATCATATTTGGCACTCAAGTCCCTGTGTCATCTTTGGACATTCACGTTTTGACTCGATATAATAGAATAATATATAATATGTACTGATAACGACCATTAATAAGAGAACGCATTTGCAATTTATTTTTATCAAAAGAATGTTACAATGAGTCTATAAGATAAGAAGTGAATCACATAACCTTGGCTCTGCGCTAAGCATGAAAACAGAAATGTCGAAATTCCTCTGACTGTCAGCATATAAATAACAGGTCTTTAAAAACTAAGTACTAAACATGAGTATCGACAGAGGAATATGCTTCCACAGGCTACCTGTGCAGCAAACTTTGCTCGCATTAACCTGATGACGCGTAGGATCATGTCCATCCCTCAAGCCTCGCTCCTATCTCAAACCCTGCATGAAGAAGTGCACAGATGAGCAACTAGAACCAAAGTCTAAGCACCAATGATGCAGAAAGAATACCAGTAAGGTTAGACTCAATAACGAGAGCATACCTTCAGAAGGGACTCCTTCTTATTCTCAGGGTCGGCCAGGACAGTAGGAGCAGTTTCCGCTTCCAGTGGACTTGTCGCTGTTCGCAGGATGGAAACACTTTCTTTGCCAATTCGACCTTCTTCTTCGGTCTGCGTCTTCTTGCTTTGTCATTCTACCTTAATGCTTTTTCACAGGATTCTTTTTCTTTTCCATAAGACTTTCTTTGGAAAAGTCCATGTCATAGCAAGAAATGCAGCTTTTCTTAGAACCTTACATAGAAAGCTCAGCGTACTCAGCATATTCATAATTCGGCCAAGGAATTTTGAAGTTTATGGCATGTTGGTGAATTCACTGATGAATTGCCCATCTATTGCTCAGTCAAGATATGAATAAATTATCTGTTCTGCAGATCCAAGTCTCCAACTTTCACACCGAGCTTCTGTCAAGCTCTTTCATGTCTGTCGGTCATGGGCAGAAGTGAGTGATCTTGGCTACTGACGCTCCATCATGCATCTTAGCCCTTAAAAATCATTTCGTGACTTGATAATGTTGTGACGGACTCCTTTCACACACATCTCCTCCAGGTCGACACATTTGGCGAGCTAGTCCCGATATCTTCATGTTGACGCTCGGAATGCTCTCACGACACATCGAGAGCGCCAACATGTAAGGCCTATCTGCCTTATTATTCTTTCGTCTAATCCATTTTTACCAGAGACCTCTCCTGTTCAGTGATGGTTTACGAGCTGGTAAAGCGTGGGAGGTACCTGGTCCAAAACAATAGTCATAACAATTATGACTAACCTAGTGGCATGGGTTAGCTCAGGATTATTGACCACCTCAGATCAGAACTGTGTCAACAGATATGGCCAGGTAAGTGAGATCGGTGGAAGGAATATGCCATTAACTCGTACAAGAATGCATTCAGGTCGAGTAGCTTCCAATTAAAAATCAGTCGGTCGTATGTGCCAAACTTACCTTAGACACCAAATTGTTGAGTCCAGAACCAATTGGGTTAGCCTACAATCCAGACTCTAACCTCTGAGCCTAATTAGGTCTTGCTTGATCGTGACTCGATCTTGACCCAGACTTAATCCTATTAGGCTGGTCAATTTAAGCATTGTTGATCCCATCTAACCAACTCTTGATTCGGTTTGATCAACCGCTTAGACCTAATTGAGCTACCCAAGCCCGAACCCAGTATTATGAATATGTCTTAGATCTAAAATTCTCAATTTTAGACCTAATTAATATTTCATAATCTTAATTTTTAATTAAGTAGGGTTCATAAACAAAATATGCACAATAAATCCTAGGGTTTCAGGATCTAGGGTTTTGCAGAAAGTAAGTTTTGGGTTTCTGATTAAGGACGAACATGCGCAGCACCCCTACACATCATAAGAACACCCCATCGGATGGGAGGAGAGGGCCTTTAAACCCTTCTTCATTCTTATGACCGGACGGCCAAGAGGAACGCCTTAATCAGGAACATGCAGTACTACAAAATAGTTTTAGATCTATATCATATATCTCATATACAAATTAGATCTAATCATGGCATATTTTGCATACATCTCATGTATCGAATCATGCATATTTTTCAGATCTAAATTATCTCATAATAATCTAAAAAATTAGATTTAAATTGATCTAATCAAAATAAATTCTAATCTAGACAACTTATGTAGAACTATTCTACAACTAGTCTAGACATGCATCAATCATATCTCATATGATGTTTAAAATTAAATAATTTTTATTTACTATTTTTTAGATATTATTATAATAATTATAATATCAAAAAATAGTAAATAAATAGATCTAAAATATGATTTAATCAAATTAAATTAAAAACATGCAAGACTATTCTATAGAACTATTCTATTTTAGAACTAGTCATGCATATTTTCTAATCTTAGATCCAAATCATTTAATTTTAATTTTTTCTAATTTTAGATCTGATCACATCTCATGTGACATCTAAAATCACTTATTTTTTAATTAAAATAAATTTAAAATTAGATCTAAATACTTTTAGAACCTTGGCTCTGATACCAGTTGAAGGAAAATCCTGATTTTTCGGATCAGGTTCGTTCAGATCTGATCAGATCAAGAGATATATTTCAAAAATTTTTTCTTTGATCCTAATCAGATCTAAGATATTTTAGATCTAATTCTTATTATTTTAATAATTAAAATAAAATTAGATAAATTAAATCAAATTTAATTTACCTTGAAGTGGGTAATCCTATTACCCGTTGATGATCCTGTAAGCAGCGGAAGGTTCTGGATCTAGCCACGCAAGTGCCTGGCCTCTACCGGTATCCACTCAGGCTGGATCTGGAGATCCTCTTCTTCTCTATCACATCTCCAAAAATTAGATCTGGATCTGATCTGGAGGATCTTCAAAACTCCTTTCGAAGATCAGCAGTCGTCCTTTGCAGCAGCGCAGCCTTCTAGCTTTCAGTCGCCTTTCTCTCATCTGGATTGCACCAACCAAGAATCCAAAACTCTTTTGGACATGGAGAGGAGAGGGAGAAGGTGCTTTGGCATGGAGGAGGAGAGGAGAGGCAGCCTTGGGGCATGGAAATCTCAATTGCTCTTTGAGTTGGGCGCAGGGTCTTATTTATAGACTAAGCAGTGATCCAACTCCTCTTCTTCCCAACCAATCACAACCTTTGTGAAATCAGATCTAAATCTGATTGGTGGAAATAGAGTCCCCTGGATTCCTCCTTAGAGGGTGCCTAAGACCAGTCAAAGTTGGTTCTTAGGAGAACTCTAATTGGAATCCAAAAAGGAGATGGAGTCCCTATCCAACAGGGACTCCTGGGCGCCTCCAACTTGGGCACACGCCAAGGGTGGCGTGCGCCCTCCTCCTTGCCAGGTTCTGGCAGGGGGACAGGCCCCCACCAGCTCTCCAATAGGTGCATGACACATGGATCAGAAAGTCAAAGTGTCAATGGTCAACATTTGACCAGTCAAAGGTCAACTTTTGACCAAAGTCAAAGGACGAAGAAATGGCAGGTGACCAAAAATGGCAGGTAATTGTCTTACAAAATAAGACAACCCTTTTCTGACTTGGACAACCTCCAGTCAGACCATAGTGAAGGCCTCTGATTGAGCACAAACTCCTTTGGCTCAGTCAGGACAACTTATTTATGATAGTAAAAGAAGAACGTTAGGTTCAATCGAGTGCTAGCACGATTTTCCTTGAACCTAATTGAATCTCATTCAGATCAATTGAACTAGATCAGTTCAATTGATGATCACCAGATTCAAACCCTTATTTGTGTGACCCAGTTAGGTTCAGTTCTGTATGGTAATGGGATATGTCATGATCTCTATCATCGACATCATCGAAACTCCTTTCGATGGATCAGAACTCTTCTGATTCGAACAGCTAGAATGATCGATCATCTAAATCATTCTAATTGCTCCCAAAATCCACCAGTGACACCTAGCAGTATATGGTGGCAACCCATCAGAGCTGAATGCGAACCTCTTGGTGCAGCTACCTGTGTGATTAAGTTCTTCTATCTTGAGCCCCGATCAGATTAGGGTTAAGGTGAACTCGTCAAACCCTAGTCTCTGTCATATGATGTAATCATTCGATTCAAGTCCGATGTGAAAATCCTAAATAGAAACTCTTTCTATTATTTCACTCTACCATGGCCATGGGCTTCTGGACTTGATTCTCATGATCATCATAGGGCTGCTCCTCTACCACCGAGGTAGATAGATTCCATCTTGATGCAATCCAGTTCCTACAATGAACATGCTATAGCCAACATACACCTCAGGATTCCATATGGCTAGGAGACCGAGTAATGGTGTAGTCAAACTATAACACCCTCAAGGTGAACTGTCGATGCATCTCAGGTCAAAGAACCAGACACACCACTGCAGCATCGAGTCAGTCATTGACGAGAAGGTAGACTTCCTAATGACTACTCGAGGTGGTCACGCTCAGTGCCCTCGTTCTCTAACGAGTACCTGTACTCTCGCTTTGGTGTCTCCACACCGTAGACTCAAGACTCATCTACTAAAGAGAAGCGATTGTACACCAACCTTTCGGATCAATCATCATCCTCGTGATGATTCAATGGTCGGGAGCATTTTATGAGTTAATAATGATTATTCATGTCTTAAATTTTTAATTCTTAAAAATATGAATTATCATTACCATTAACTCAAAGGATGTATCATAGACACTAAATACACATATATGATAGAAAATAATCCATTTTATTGATTTTAGTCAAAATTACAATTTTACCACTAGAAGTGTATTACAAGCGTCAGCCAATTCTGACTTCTAGGGCAGATATATCTAACACATACACCTTAGGATTCCATATGGCTAAGAGACCGAATTATGGTGTAGTCAAACTATATCACCCTCAAGGTGAATTATCGATGCACCTCAGGTCAAAGAATCAGACATACCACTGCAGCATCAAGTTTGTCACTGATGAGAAGATAGACTTCCTAATGACTACTCGAGGTGGTCACGCTCAGTGCCCTCATTCTCTAACAAGTACCTATACTCTCACTCTAGTGTCTCCACACCATAGACTCAAGACTTATCTACTAAAAAGAAGCGATTGTACACCAACCTTTCGGATCAATCACCATCCTCGTGATGATCCTATGGTTGGGAGCATTTTATGAGTTAATAATGATTATTCATGTCTTAAATTTTCAACTCTTGAAAATATGAATTATCATTACTATTAACTCAAAGGATGTATCACAAACACTAAATACACATATGTAATAGAAAATAACCCATTTTATTGATTTTAGTCAAAATTATAATTTTACCCCTAGAAGTGTATTACAAGTGTCAGCCAATTCTGACATCTCGGGCACATATATCTAACACATAGCCTGTTCCTTAAAGTTATAGGTTAGTCTAAATTGATTTAGATATAATACCAAGAATTAATTTGATTATAATCTATCCCAAGATCATGAACCATACCCGTAGATCATGGCTCATCCCAAGGATAATAAACTATTCTAGATTAATTGCAAGAAAATAAAGACATAAAAATATTATAACTAAAAATAGTCTTTATTGTAGATTAAAAAGAAATACAAAAGATGGAAAATAGAAAACACCATTAAAATAAGATCACAATGATCTCCTAAGAAAGAGATGATCAGCCGAACATCAGGAAGCTTCTCACTGAAATCTTCATCCTTGAAGCCTTATAGAAGAATCTAGGCAGTAGTAGGTGATAGAAATTCAGAACAGGAGAGAAGTTTTGATGGAGATGTAGGCTTTTGTGGTCTGTTGAAGAAAGAAAGAAGAAAGAAGGAAGGAAGAAGGCTTTGAGAGAGAGAATTAGAGAAAGAAAGCTTGCTGGTTGTTTAAGTGAGGAAAGAGAGGCTTTGAAGAGATTTTGAGGGGTTTGGAAGATCTTAGAGGACTTATTTCCCTAAGGGGGAGGGTTGGTTCTCGTTGTTTGGGCTTTGGATGGTTTTTATAGAAAGAAAAAAGGAGAAATTGAGTTAGAGTCTAAGAAAAATAAGGAAAAATGAGTTTAAATTGGATTCTGCTACTTGTGGTGAATTTCAGCCATCAGATCGGGTTCTAATGGCTCAGATTTGGTCAAATTGGCCTTTTGTAGCTTAAATAGTGTCTCGATTAAATTTCAGCCATTCAATCAATCAATTGGATGAATTTGGACCATTGGATCATGTTGAATCTTTCTTAATCAAGTCGAAATCCATTTTCCACTATTGGATCTATTAGATATGTGTGCCCTAGAAGCTAGAATTGGCTGACACTTGCAATACACTTCTAGGGGCAAAATTATAATTTTGATTATAAATAATAAAATGGGTTATTTTCTATCATATATGTGTATTTAGTGTCTGTGATACATTCCTTGAGTTAATGATAATGATAATTCTTATTTTCAAGAGTTAAAAATTTAAGACAAGAATTTTTATTATTAACTCATAAAATGCTCCTAACCGTAGGATCATCATGAGGATGGTAATTGATCTAGAAGGTTAGTGTACAATCGCTTGTTTATAGTAGATGAGTCTTGAGTCTACGGTGTAGAGACACCGAAGCGAGAGTATAGGTACTCGTTAGAGAACGAGGACACTGAGCATGACCACCTCGAGTAGTCATAAGGAAGTCTACCTTCTCGTCGATGACTGACTCGAAGCTGTAGTGGTGTGTCTGGTTCTTTGACCTAAGGTGCATCGGTAGTTCACCTTGAGGGTGTTATAGTTTGACTATACCATGACTCAGTCTCCTAGCCATTTGGAACCCTGAGGTGTATGTTGGCTATAGCATGTTCATTGTAAGAATTGGATTGCATCAAGATGGAATCTATCTACCTCGGTGGATGAGGAGCAGCCCTATGATGATCATGAGAATCAAGTCCATAAGCCCATGGCCATGACAAAAAGTGAAATAATAGAAAGAATGTCTATTAAGATTTTTATACGGACTTGAATCAAATGATTAAATCGTATGATAGAAATTAGGGTTTGACGAGTTCACCTTAACCCTAATTTGATCGGGGCTCAAGATATAAGAACTTAATCACATAAATAGCTGCACCAAGAGGTTTGTTTTCAATTTTGATGGATTGCCACCATATGCTACTAGGTGTCACTGGTGGATTTTGGAAGCAAATAGAATGATTTAGATGATCGATCATTCTAATTGTCTGAATCAGAAGAGTTCTAATCCATCGAAAGGAGTTTTGATGATGTTGATGATGGAGATCACTACATATCCCATTACCATATAGAACTGAACCTAACTGGTTCACACAAATAAGGGTTTGGATCTGGATATCATCAATTGAACTAACCTAGTTTAATTGATTTGAATTAGATTCAATTAGGTTCAAGGAAATCGTGCTAGCACACGATTGAGTCAACATTCTCCTTTTTCTATCATTAAAAGTTATCTCGATTGAGCCAAATGAGTTTGTGCTCACTCAGGTATCTTTACCTGATTTGACTGGAGCTTGTCCAGATTAGAAAAGGATTGTCTTAATTTATGAGATAAATTTGAGACAACACCTGCCATTTTTCGTCATCTGCTAATTCTTATTTTTTGACTTTGGTCAAACATTGACCTTTGACCCTTGGACATCTGCCCATGTGTCATGCACTTATTGGAGAGCAGATAGGAGCTTGTCCCCTCCCTAAAAATTGGAAAGAAGGGGGTGCATACCTAGGATGGCGTGCGCCCATGGATAGGGACGTTCGGAGTCTCATACGGATGGGACTCTAGATTGCTTGTTGGATTCAAACTAGGTGACCCTCACCTATAGACTTTGACAAGTCTTAGGTGCCACCTTAGGATGAATCTATGGGTCTCTCATCTGATTGGATCAGGTGATGTCATCCCACCAATCAGATTTAGATCTGATTGAATGAAGCAACATGATTGGCCTGGGTGATATGGTACTGCATGGCGCAGCTCGGTCTATATAACGACCTGTCTGTGCCCACTTTTCATAGACTTCTCTCCTAGCCATGCCCCAAGGCTGCACCTCTCCCTCCTCCATGCCACCTTTCTGATCCTCTCTCTTCTCTCCATGCCCAAGAAAGTTGGGCCTTTAGATTAGTGCGATTCCGACAAGAAAAGGACAACGAGAAAGAAAGAAGGCAGCACTGCTGCGGAGATGATTGCTGATCTTCAGAAGGAGTTTCGAAAATCCTCCAAATCAGATCCAGATCTAATTTTTGGAGACGAGATAAAAAAGAAGAAGATCTTCAGATCTAGTCCGAGTGGATATCGGTAGAGGCCAAGCGCTTGCGTGGCTAGATCCAGAACCTTAGGTAATCAGTAGGATCATCAATGGGTAATCAGATTATCCAGAATTAAAGTAAAATTAATTTAGATTTAATTTAATTAATTTTTTTGATTATTAAATCATAAAATTAGATCTAAAAAATGTCAGATCTAACTAAAATCTAAGAAAAAATTTTTGAAATATGCCACTCGATCCAATCAGATCTAAACGAATCTGACCATGAGAAATCAGGATTTTTCCTTCAGGATCTTCACTGGCTCGCTTCCTGGCCATCCGATCGTGCAATATCAACTGGGTATTGTTCGAATCAAAGCATGATTTGATGCTGGCCATTGGATCTCCATCAAAATGAATGCCTACTATTGGATCGTGCAATTACTATTTTTGTAGACCGCATAGATCGATTGCACCAAATATCGCAACCAATCACGTTGTGCTCTACTTGAGAAAATTACTATTCTGCCCCTATGAGCCCCGATGGATTTTCTATGAACCCATTAAGGGTCTAGGTCTGCCACGTGGCGCACTTTGGTTCACCATGCCTACTGAGCTAGCCGGTCTGCGATAGGATCTATGGACCGATCGACTGGTCTACCGTGTATAGGACTTTTTTTTTCTTTTATTTAAAACTTTTGGGCTTCATAATTTTTTCAATTTAGCTTCGATTTGAGTGAAATTTATTCCGTTGCAACCCATAAATTAAGCTTTTTTTATCTATGATCTTTTCTCTACAAAAGATAAAATAAAATATCAATTCTTAGGAAATAAAGATAAACTAATTAATAAATTAATACTTTTATACATATATTTTATATATTTATTATGCCCCCCAACTTGAACTTTGCTCATCCTCGAGTAAAGTAGATAGATTAGCAATATATACCAACTTAGTCTTGAATTAAAAGTTAGGTTAAACACTCCTAAAGGTAGCTGATACCTAGCCAGATCATTAAAGAGGTACATCATCGGATTATCAATTCGACCCAATTAATGGTTGAGTCTAAGCCATCAAAATTTTTATAGCTCTTCTTCCACCAACTTTCTACTTTACTCTCTAAATCTTCTAACTTGATGTGAGCTGGGTTTATCATCTTTCTTGCAATTTAGTCCCCTTATTATCTAATTTTTTTTTATTTATTTTAGATTCTTGCATCCCCACCTTTTGATGCGAACCATAATGCTTACTTAGATGAAAGGGCCTAGTTACTCAGTGAGACAACGCTAGACCTTTTTTCAATTCATACTGTCCATCTTTTTTATTTGAACCATAATGCTTACTTAGGCGAAGAGGCCTGGTTACTCAGTGAAAAATTAGTGTTTGTATTTTTTTTTTTAATAGATAGATTTTAAGGGATACTTTTGCATAAGTTGACCTTTCCACCCAACTCTGATGAAATAAATTCTTTATTGAGATCTATAAGAAGAGGATTCTAGAATCACTCTTAAAATTTGGTCTGATCTAAATCCTTCTATTTATTGGGTTTTCTTAGTATTTTATTCCTCAGTATCTCTAAAATTTTTCTAGATCATTAATCACTCATTGATTAGGATGCCTAATTAACTCTTAATCAAAATAAAGTTGGGATATATAAAGCTAATTATTTCAAATCATACTTGAGGACTCACAAATTTAAAGTTAGCTATCCTCCCTCCAACTTAATTTCCATTGTCCTTAATGGAAGAAGAGAAAAACAAAAATATTTGTCAAGGAGGGATACCACCAAGTTTGTTATTTGTAGGTCCTTTATAATATTCCATTAGGTTCATACAAGATGTTTGATGTGCTCCCCCCAACTTAAGCCAATCGTCTTTATTGGTTTCCTACAAAATGATAAAACTAGAAAACTTGAAATCTGAAAAATAAAATGATGGGTTGCCTCCCAACAACTGCTAAGTTTACGGTCTTCAGCTAGACCAGGCGACTCTACCTATCCAGTGTCAAAAATTAGATTGATAAATTCTAATGATTTTGGATTGCCAATCTCAGGAAGATGGCTTGCGATTCAATTATTTATAAATTTTAGTAATTTCTCATCAATCTTTAGAAAGTAACTCACAATCCCATTCTTAGTCAATTTTATTTTTCTTATTTTAAGAAAATAATTTATGAACTCATTCATAAACTCTTGTTTATTGAGAATTTCTTCTATTTGTTCTTCTAGTATGCTCACAAATTGAATTGTTGGTGTAAGGGTTATGGCCGATGTAATGGATACTAGAAGGATGTCAATTGGTTCTGAACATGCATACTTTGATGAGAGGATTCAATTCTGAAAGAGGTGGTGATTCTAGAGGAGAAGCTATTGGAGTAGGTATTGATTCATATTTCTTAGCCCATAAGAAAGTGGTGCTAAAATTGGATGGCCCTAATAATGTATTTTCATTTTCAGTATGTCCATCTACATTAAAATTATCCACTCTAAAAGGATCCAAACGTATATGCACTAGGTCTTGAGAAAAAATTCTAGTGGTAGCTTCCTTAATTACATCTTTAGGTTCATCCACCTCAAAATAGTTTTCAATTTGTATATTAGGCTGTTCTATAAGGGTTTTATGCACATAGGAGCTCTTAGTTATATATAGCTTTATGGGCTGACCAGATAATTCTTCCTCCTCCCAACTATTAATTGCAGCAGTAAGCTGACTAAGTTGGATTTCTATCTTGGCTATAGATTGAGTATGAGTTTCTAATATGTATAAAATATTCTCTTTAAATGTTGAACTATAGGCACTTAAAAATGGTTGCCAAATATTTTGATATTGGTATGTCGTATAAGTTTTCTCTAGATAACTAGGTTCATAAATAGTTGCTGGTTGTGATGTCTCATAAAAATTTGAATAGTTTTTCCAATCTAAACTATAGGTGTTGGAGTAAGGGTTATAATAATTGGTCTAAGTTGGGGTTGGGTAAGTCTATTCATGTACAAATTTTCAAGATCAATATGCCATTGGACATTCACTAACCAGGTGGTTGGGACTCGAACACATGTCACACACATGCAAGGGTGAGATAGGAGAGTGTCTCATATTCAATAGATAGTCAAGTTTCTAGGACAACACATTTATCTTATTATGGATATTTATGGAGTTTTCAGCCTCATAGATTCCACTATTATTAGTTCCATACATGGGTGTATAGGGATCATAGGTATAACAAAAAGGGGCAAAGTATTCCTCTAATTGGCGAAAGGATGTAGCTATAATTCTAGGTTTATTAGCTCTAAGGGTTCGTTCGATTTCAGAATTTAGGGTTTAAATTTCAGGTTGTAATGAACAATGCCCAAGTAAATACCCCATAATTATGCCTTAGAGCAAATATAGTTTTAAATATTTATAGATATATATATATATATTTTAATAAAATAAAAAGAGATGAAAGAAATTCTAAAAATGAGAGCCTAGAGAGTCCTAAATCTAAGAAATAGTTGCGAAGAGGTTAATTAGGTTTGATATTTGTGGGTTAGCAATCGAGTTATGCAATCAATTCTAGCGAAGGGTTATCCTAGATCCAGATAGCTTCTAACTATCAAGGTCTTCTTTAAGCCCTCTAAGTAAGAATTAGCCACTCAACTGGTCAAGTAAGTGTAAGGTCGGTGGGAGTCCTTCCGTTGCTTGTCTTAGACATCAATTGTGCTTGACCAAGTAAGCTAACAGAACTAATTATAAACCACCTTTCTTCAGGCCCAGTCATTCCTAAACTACTTATCTTAGACACCAGTCAATCTGACTAATCCTAATCTGGTCTAACTTTTAGGGTTCCTTATCCTAATAAGCTTAAGTATCCTTAAAGGCCAACATCTAATTGATTTTGAAAATTAAAGGCTTGGATTAATGCAATATGAAGGATGATTGTTTATGGGCTAAGGAAGGGTGATCAAATCTCTACCTTATCTTATTTAATTTAGTTTAGCATCCTTAAAGTCTCTTATGAAGATGAGATGCAAAATGTCAAGATATCCAAGTAAAGTGAAACATGCAAATTTAAATTAATTAGGTTTACTTGTTAGGTTTTGTAATTAAGTCTCTAAACCCTAAATAGCTTATGCAGTGTCAATGAATTTTTTTTTTGAATTTTTATTCTTTTTTTGAATTTTTATTTTTATTTTTATTTTATTTTATTTTTATTTTACTTTTTTTAAATTTTATTTATTTATTTAAAGTAACTAAATCACAATCCCGACAATGGTGCCAAAATTTGATCACTATTGTGGGCAATCAAAAATAAAACCTAACTCAAACTATATAGATAGGATGAATTAGGGTCGAATCCATAATAATCATTTTAATTATATTCAAATAATAAATTAAAAATGATTAGAATTAATTAAGAATTGATTAATTAAGAATTGATTAATTATAAAGGCTACTTAAACTAATTAAGAAAGTAAATTAAATAGCAAAGTAATTAAGATGGGGTTGCGGGTATGGAGATGGATTCTTAAGATTTCAATTGATCACTTATCTAATAGCTGGTATTCTTTTCAATATGCTTTAATTGATATCTAACCAATAAAGATATAACCTATTTTAGAGAGTATGGCCTGTACCCTTAGATCACAGCCTATCCCTTAAAGTTATAGGCTAGTCTAAATTAATTTAGATATAATACCAAGAATTAATTTGAATATAATCTATCTCAAGAGCACGAACCATACCCATAGATCATGGCTCATCCCAAGGGTAATAAACTATTCTAAATTAATTGCAAGAAAATAAAGATATAAAAATATTATAACTAAAAATAGTCTTTATTACAAATTAAAAAGAAATACAAAAGATGAAAAATAAAAAATACCATCAAAATAAGATCATAATGATCTCCTGAGAAAGAGATGATCAGCCGGATATCGAAAAGCTTCTCACTGAAATCTTCATCCTTGAAGTCTTATAGAAGAATCTAGGCAGCAGTAGGTGGTAGAAATTCAGAATAGGAGAGAAGTTTCGATGGAGATGTCGGATTTTGTGGTCTGTTGAAGAAAGAAAGAAGAAAAGAAGGAAGGAAGATGGCCTTGAGAGAGAGAATTAGAGAAAGAGAGCTTGCTGGTTGTTTAGGTGAGGAAAGAGAGGCTTTGAAGAGATTTTAAAGGGTTTGGAAGAGCATAGAGGACTTATTCCCCCAAGGGGGATGGTTGGTTCTTGTTGGTTGGGCTTTGAGGAGTTTTTATAGAAAGAAAAGAGGAGAAATTGAGTTAGAGACCAAGAAAAATAAGGGAAAATGAGTTTAAATTGGATTCTACTGCCTGTGGTGAATTTTAGCTATCAGATCGGGTTCTAATAGCTCAGATTTGGTCAAAATCGACCTTCCATAGCTTAAGTAGTATTCTAAATAAATTTCAGCCATTCAATCAGTCAATTGAATGAATTTGGAATGTTAGATCATGCTGAATCTTCCTTAATCAAATCGGAATCCTTTTTCCACTATTGGATCTTCACCGGCTCACTTCCTGGCCATCCGATCGTGCAATATCAACTGGGTACCATTCAAATCAAAGCAAGATTTGATGTTGGCATTGGATCTCCACCTAAATGAATGCCTACCATCGGATCATGCAATTACTGTTCCTATAGACCGCATAGACTGATTGCACCAAACACCGCAACCAATCATGCTGTGCTCTACCTGAGAAAATTACTATTCTGCTCCTATGAGCCGTGATAGATTTTTCATGAACCCCTTAAGGGTCCAGGTCTGCCATGTGGTGCATTTTGATTCGCCGCACCTGTTGAGCTAGCTGGTTTGCGATAGAAACCATGGACCGGCCGACCGATTTACTGTGCACCGAACTAGTTTTTTTCTTTTATTTAAAACTTCTGGGCTTCATAATTTTTTCATTTTAGCTTTGATTTAAGTAAAATTTATTCTATTATGATACATAAATCGAGCTCTTTTTATCCATGATTTATTTCTATAAAAAGTAAAACAAAAATATCTATTCTTAAGAAATAAAGATAAACTAATTAATAAATTAATAAATTAATACTTTTATATATATATATTTTATATGTTTATCCGGGCGCCTCCTCCTTATTTCTTAGCATGGAATCCTTGATATTGGTGCATAAAACCTTCCTTATTTCTGTTGAAAAAAAATCAAAAAGATAGCAGATTAAATGGCATCACAAGAGGATAGAGTTTTGGCTTTGTCAAATTCTATCAAATAAAGTTTTAAATCAAAACAACCTTCTTGCTTTGACTTGGTCCAAAACAAATTTTCATCTAAGAAAGGGAAAGGCATGGGGGTGCACATGGACTCTTTTTGGGCAAGAGAGATCTCACACAAATCCCAAGAAATGGTGTGGGAAGGGATGAGGTGCACATGAAGAGAGAATCCCTGTCAAATTGGGTTCTCACATTTTCTATGGTCAAACCTAGATTTAAACTCAATCAAATTAGAACTAGCTCAATGTAATTAAAGATGATTCTAGCCGAACTAGAAGCCCATTTAAATATGATTTAATTCTAATTTAAGTTCTAATCAAATTAGAAATTAGTTGCATCCATCCCAATTGAATAGGGAATTATTCTTTCTTGCAATTAGCTTATCCCCTAAATCAATTAGACTTGATCTAATCAAGTTCAAATTAAATCTAATTAAATCTTATTCAACTAGATTTGATCTCAACACTAACGCTCAATTAGATCGAGGCAATTAGCAATCCGATTGATCATCCATTCGATTAGATCGAATTATTTGACCCTAAAATAATTCTTAATTATTGATCATCCATCCGATCAGATTGAAGCTTCTAGTGTGTATGATCCCATAAGTTTAAACCTAAGCTGGTAGCATAAGAACAGATTTTTGTACCAATCGAAGTGACCATCTAGCAACAATACCCGATGGTCGGATAGGTCTAACGTATAAAGCAATATTCTAGAACCCATGTGGATATGGTTTTCATATAATTCATCCCCTTGACCATGAATGCTTATAGGATGACTCAGAATTTAATTGTCATCCCTAAATAGCTCATCTACATTGTATTTAAAAATACCAAATCCATCACATGGATTATCCTGGCCAAGGATTTTGCTAAATTGAAATACAGTGATGCATTATCTCCAAAATCTTGGAGTGGTTAATCCCATCTTGACCACTCATTGACTTTATAAGTACTTGACTGTGCCCAAAAATCTTCCATCACTGAATTAAAAATTTAGATAGTCTGGCATCAAAGCACAGTGAGTTGCTTGCAAGTCACCATAGTGATCTTAGGTCAGACAGACACTTATACCCATATCTTATTAGAGCCTTTCTTGAAAGCAAAATGCTCCAAAGTTGGTCATGTTTAGTGATGATGTAGCTCTACATCTTATCTACATGCCATACCAATATCTCCATACTCCTTGGTTAAGAGGATAACTAAATCATATGGCATACAATGACCTACACTCAATAAACATTATCGTCCTAAATAATAATGTATTATTTGGTCATGAACTAATTTAAGGACTAATTGATAAATTAACTCTTTATCGAATCTAAATAGTCCTAAGGAGTTCATCATAGTAGATGAGCTCATTAGAAGATGTACATGTGATGAAAAATGCCAGAATAAACTTTTTATTCATAATAATACATTTACATTTGCAAAGATAGTGAAGGAACTGTAGGATTGGCCTGATTGGATCAGGTTAAGTAGTAAAATTCAAAACTTTTTCTTGCTAAGCTAATCAGATATGAGAGTTCTTAGATCTGATAATATAGATCTAAAATAAAAAATAAAATTTAGGTATCAAATACCACCTGTTCGTAAGTGAACCGTTCATTTGTTGTGATGATCTGAATGCTATCCCAAGATCTGACTTGAGCCATGCATGTGTTCGGCTTCTACTATCATCTACTCAGGTTAGATATTGATGACTTCTCCTTTTGGATCTGATCTCTGATAATCAGTAATTAGATCTTTGGAATGTGCCTTCAATCTGATCTCCAGTAGCAGTCTGATCGACACACGATCGAAGTATGCTTCGACTTTGGTTTGTGGGGTTAGCACTTTGACACTCGGAGAGCTGATTGGCCCAACTCTTGGGCATGGCAAAGAGGGAGAAGAAGAGGGAGAGGAGGCATGGAAATGGAGGGATAGGGCTTCACTGTGGGCTAATGTGTTAGCCAAACATGATGGCCTAGGTCCCTATTTATAGAAAAACATGAGACTTAAGAGTCCTAGGGCTTTAAGCAATTGACCAGGTCAATTTGCTTAAAGCAGAAGGACTCTCAAAAAAATGTGGCAACCCAATTCAGATTTTTTATGAGTTTTGCTACACAAAACACAATTCCTGCATCTAGATAAAATTTCCATAGGTTTGAATTAATTTGATCTCCTTTTGACTCATTCAAAAGTAGTTTAAATTTAAACAAACCTTAACCTCCCCAACCTCATTAACTCTTATCCACATGTGGGCGCACGCTAAGGAGGGAGAGGGCATGCACCCCATCTAGGCTTCTCTCTCCATATAACGCATGCCCTAGAAGAGAAAGAAGGGGTGTGCGCTCTCTTCTATTCATGCAAGACCAAGCCAAGGGGGCACCAACTCTTGGCGCCCCACTTGTCCTAATTTTTTTAGGGAAAATCGGGATAAGGGGAATTCTGACCATGACAAGGTCTGATCTAATCAGAATAAGGTCCAGTCAATTCAAGACAAATCCATACTAGATTTCTAGATGAGTGAAATCTAATTCAATCGAGTCCAGACCAATTAGGAAATCCATAGGAGAAGAAAATTAGGTCCAATCGTATGCTAGCACGATTTTCTTAAATCTAATTGAATCTAATCTAAATCAATCAGCCAATGTAGACCCAATTAATGACATTCAGATCCAAACTCTTATTTGTGTGATCCAATTAGGTTTAATTCTTATGGTAATGGGACATATCATAATCTTCATCATCGATATCATCGAAACATCTTTCGATAAACCATAACTCTTTCTGATTTGCCGAATTAGAATCGTCGATCATCGAAATAATTCTAATTAATTATAAAATTCATCAATGATATCTAGCAATATGTGGTGGCACTCATCAGAACTAAATACGAATCTCTTAGTATAGCCAACTGTGTGATTGAGTTTTTCTATCATGAGTCCTAATAAGATTAGGTTAAGTTTGACCCATCTAACCCAATTCTTGTTATATGATTAAATCACTTGATTCGAGTCCGATGTGAAACTCTAATAAAACTTTTTTCTATTATTTTACATTGCCATGGCCATGGACTTTAAGACTAAATCTCATGATCATCATAGGACTACTCCTCTATCGAGGTTGATAGATCTCATCTTGATGCGATCCAATTCCTATAATGAATATGCAATAGCCAATATATACCTCAGGGTTCCAAATGACTAGGAGATAAGTTATGGTGTAGTCAAACTATAACACTCTCAAGATGAACTACCGATGCACCTTAGGTTAAAGAATTGATACATAACTGTAGCATCGAGCTAGTCATCAACGAGAAGGTAGACTTTCTTATGAATCCTCGAAGTGGTCATGCTCAGTATCCTTATTCCCAACAAGCATCTATACTTTCACTTTGATGTCTCCACATCATAGATTCAAAACTCATCTATCCTAAGGAATAGATCATACACAAATCTTCTGGATTGATCATCATTCTCATGATGATTCTACGATCGAGAGCAGTTTATGAGTTAATTATGACAACATATGTCTCAAATTCTCAACTCTTAAAATATATGTTATCATACCCATTAACTCAATGGATATATCATAGACACTTAATACATAAATGTGATAAAAGAAATAACCAATTTTAATTATAACTTAAAACTATAAAAATATGTACCCTTAGAATGTATTTACAAGTGTCGGCCAATCTGGCTTCTAGGGCACATATCTAACAAGCTCTACTTGACCTAAAGCTAATTAGCTACAAATCTAAGCCCCATCTTCTCAATGTGGGCTTCAATCTTTTGTTAGCTCAAAGGCTTCATTAGTGGGTTAACTGCATTATCCGTGGTATCGACTCTCTTGACCTCAACGTATCCCTTCTTGAGGTAATCTCGAATAAGGTGAAACTGTTACTCGATGTGCTTGGATTTCTGATGAGACCTCGGCTCCTTAGAAAGGGCTATGGCGTTGTTGTTATCATAGTACAAAGGGATGGCATTAGATGGCATCACTTCGAGCTTTGTAATGAACTTCTTGAACCAAAATGCTTTCTTCGTAGCTTCCAAGGTAGCAATGTACTCTACTTCCATGGTAGAGTTTGCTATCGCTATCTACTTGAAATTCTTCTAGGTTACAGCATCATTGCATAGGAATAGACTTTTTGATATCGACTTTTGATCATAAAGTCTGAGTCTGTATGCCCCTAGACCTAGAGTTCTTCATTATCAAACACTAGAAATATATCCTAAGTCCTTTTCAAGTACTTATGGATACATTTCATAGATGTCCAATGTTCTTCACTGGGATTCGACTAATACCTACTTGTGACACTCACAGCATGGCGATATCAGGTCATGTACATAACATGGCATACGAGGCTCCCCATTGCCAAAGCATAAGGGATTTTGCTCATACATTCAATCTTTTTTTGTGTGTTGGGCCACATCTTCTTAAAGAGATGAATTTCATGTCTGAAGGGCACAAGTCCCCTCTTGGAGTTCTCCATGCCGAGCCTCTTCAACACCTCTTCTATGTACATCTTCCATGAGAGACCAAGCATCCTCTTTGGTCTATCTTTATAGATCTTAATCTCCAAAATGAAGTATGCCTCACCTAGGTCTTTCATAGAAAACTCTATAGACAACTATACTTTGATCGAGGTCAATATGGGAATATCATTTCTAATTAGGATGATGTCATCTACGTATAGTATGAGAAAGACAACTATGCTCTCACTAACCTTTTTGAACACATAGGGCTCCTCATTCTTGATGAAATTAAATAATTTGATTACATCATTAAAACAAGCATTCCAGCTCTAAGATGCTTGCTTGAGTCCATGGATAGAATTTTACAGCCTGCAGACTTTTTGATCACTATCATTAAGAATGAAACCAAGTGGCTATTCTATATAGATATCTTCCTCAAGATATCCATTCAAGAATGTCATTTCCATGTTCATTTGATATATTTCATAATCAAAATATACTGCAATCACAAGCAGTGTGCGGATGGATTTAAGCATGGCCACTAGCGAGAAGGTATCCTGAGAGTCAATGCCTTCGTGCTGACTATATTCTTTCGCCACTAACCTAGCTTTGACTATCTCCACATTTTCATCTGCACCAATCTTTTTCTTCAAGATTCATTTATACCCAATAGGTATAATACCTTTGGTGGATCTACCAAGGTCCAGATTTGGTTCGAGCATATGGAGTCAATTTCTGACTTCCTTGCCTCTTATCATTTCTCAGAGTCAATATCTGATATCATCTCATCATAGATTTTAGAATCATGACCGTATACCCCATTTTGTATGAGCAATAATTTCTCTACATTCTTTAAAATAATACCTAAGTATCTCTCAGGGGGATGAAAAATCCTACTAAACTTATGAGGTGGAAGAGGTATTGTATGGATCGGCTCAGATTGACCAGGTTCCTTGGGTTCTTTGGCTCATTGCTCTTTGGAGACTTTTTTTTTGAGTCTAATCTATCTTTCCATACCACCATCTTGAATAAAATATTTTTTTTAAAAAATAGCATGTCGACTCACAATTATATTATGGTCTTCAGAAAGATAGAAGTAATATCCTAAAGACTCCTTAGGATATTTGATGAATCTAGCAATAAGAGATCTTGATTCTAATTTATCCGCTTGCTATCTCTTGATATGAACTAGACAATTCTAAATCTTGAGATGACTCAGACTTGGTTTCTTACCATGCCACATCTCATATGATGTGGTAGAAATAGTTTTAGAAGAAATCCTATTTAGTATATAAATAGCTATCATTATACTATGTCCCTAAAGAAATTCAGAAAGATCTATGAAGCTCATCATGGAATGGACTATATCTAATAGGGTTCGGTTCGTCCATTCTAAAACCCCATTGAGTTGAAGCATTTCAGATTTCAGATGGAGTCTATTGTGAGACTATGCCATACTCCTTGAGATAGTCCAGAAATTTTCTACTAAGGTATTCACATTCTCGATCTGATCGAAGAATCTTAATGGACTTTTCAATCTATTTTTTTCATTTCATATCTAAATTTCTTGAACTTTTTAAAGATCTTAGACTTGTGTCGCATTAGATACACATATCCATACTAAGAAAAATCATCGGTAAAGATAATGAAGTAGATAAAACTACCTCTGACCGGTACATCGAATGGGCTGCAAACATCTGTGTATACCAGGATAAGTAACTCTATGATTCTTTCCCCATATCTCATAAAGGGCAGCTTGGTCATTTGGCTTTGAAGGCATAATCACAAATAAGATATGACCCGTAAGTCAATGGATCCATTAGTCTAGATTTCTTTAATTTATTAATCCTATCTTCTGTTATATGATCTAGCCTAAGGTGCCATAGGTACTTATTATTTAAGCTATCTCCAGGTCATTTAAATCCTATGGCATTCATATTTTGCTCAACATAATTAATAGGTACATCTACATGTAATTGATAGAGATCAATTATTAAGAAACTAGATTCAATTTTAATTTTTCATAAAGAATAATACAGTGGTCCGTAAAAAACTAATTACATAATCATCCTATGCTAGATAGAAGATAGAAATTAGATTCCTGCTCATAGTAGGTACATAAAAATAGTCTTTAAGAATCAAGATACTTTCAGACAGTAGTCATAGAGGGTTGTCTTAATTTATAAGATAAATTTAAGACAACACCTACCATTTTCCATTATCTGCTAGTTTTTGTCTTTTGACTTTGATCAAACATTGACCTTTGACACTTAGACATCTGTCCATATGTCATACAACCATAGGAGAGAGATTTGACCCTTATCCACTTGCTAAAAGAAGGAAAGGGAGGGGGCGCATGCCTAGGGAGGCATGCACCTAAGGATGATGACGTCTGGAGTCCCATACAGATGGAACTTCAGGTTGCTTCATGGAATAAACTTAGGTGGCACCTAAGGCTCTACTTTGATCAGTCTTGGTGCCACCCAAGGATGTTTGAGAGGGCCTCTCATTTGATTGGATCAAGTGATATCATCCCATCAATCAGATTTAGATCTGATTATATGAACAGACGTGATTGACTGGGATGATGTGGCACTGCATGGCACAGTAGGGTCTATAAATAAGACCCTGTCTATGCCCAGGTATCAAGAGTTCTTCCCTTACCCATGCACAAGGCCCCTCTCCCCTCTTCCTCCATGCCACCTCAATCTTTTCTCTCCTCTCCATGTCCAAAGAGGTTTTGGGCTTCAGTTTGGTGCGAATCCTAGATAAGAGAAAGGCGACAAGAAAGCTAGAAGGCTGCACTGCTGCAAAGGACGACTGCTGATCTTCAAAAGGAGTTTTGAAGATCCTCCAAGATCAGATCCAGATCTAATTTTTGGAGATAGATAGAGAAAGAAGAGGATCTCTAGATCCAGCCCAAGTGGATACTGGTAGAGGCCAGGCACTTGCGTGGCTAGATCCAGAACCTTCCGCTGCAATCAGGATCATCAACGGATAATAGGATTACCCACATCAAGGTAAATTAAATTTGATTTAATTTATCTAATTTATTTTAATTATTAAAATAATAATAATTAGATCTAAAATATCATAGATCTGATCTAGATCAAAGAGAAAAATTTTTGAAATATATCTCTTTGATCTGATCAGATCTGAACGAACCTGATCCAGAAAATCAGGATTTTTCCTTCAACTGGTATCAGAGCCAAGGTTCTAAAAGTATTTAGATCTAATTTTAAATTTATTTTAATTAAAAAATAAGTGATTTTAGATGTCACATGAGATGTGATCAGATCTAAAATTAAAAAAAATTAAAATTAAATGATTTGGATCTAAGATTAGAAAATATGCATGACTAGTTCTAAAATAGAATAGTTCTATAGAATAGTCTTGCATGTTTTTAATTTAATTTGATTAAATCATATTTTAGATCTATTTATTTACTATTTTTTGATATTATAATTATTATAATAACATCTAAAAAATAGTAAATAAAAATTATTTAATTTTAAACATCATATGAGATATGATTGATGCATGTCTAGACTAGTTGTAGAATAGTTCTACATAATTATCTAGATTAGAATTTATTTTGATTAGATCAATTTAAATCTAATTTTTTAGATTATTATGAGATAATTTAGATCTAAAAATATGCATGATTCGATACATGAGATGTATGCAAAATATGCCATGATTAGATCTAATTTGTATATGAGATATATGATATAGATCTAAAACTATTTTGTAGTATTGCATGTTCCTGATTAAGGCGTTCCTCTTGGCCGTCCGGTCATAAGAATGAAGAAGGGTTTAAAGGCCCTCTCCTTCCCATTCGATGGGGTGTTCTTATGATGTGTAGGGGTGCTGCGCGTTCGTCCTTAATCAGAAATCCAAAAACTTACTTTCTGCAAAACCCTAGATCCTGAAACCCTAGGATTTATTGTGCATATTTTGTTTATGAACCCTACTTAATTAAGAAATTAAGATTATGAAATATTAATTAGGTCTAAAATTGAGAATTTTAGATCTAAGACATATTCATAATACTGGGTTCGGGCTTGGGTAGCTCAATTAGGTCTAAGCGGTTGATCAAACCGAATCAAGAGTTGGTTAGATGGGATCAACAATGCTTAAATTGACCAGCCTAATAGGATTAAGTCTGGGTCAAGATCGAGTCACGATCACGATCAAGCAAGACCTAATTAGGCTCAGAGGTTAGAGTCTGGATTGTAGGCTAACCCAATTGGTTCTGGCTCAACAATTTGGTGTCTAAGGTAAGTTTGGCACATACGACCGACTGGTTTTTAATTGGAAGCTACTCGACCTGAATGCATTCTTGTACGAGTTAATGGCATATTCCTTCCACCGGTCTCACTTACCTGGCCATATCTGTTGACACAGTTCTGATCTGAGGTGGTCAATAATCTGAGCTAACCCATGCCACTAGGTTAGTCATAATTGTTATGACTATGACAAGTCTAGTTTAATGAGACCTGAATCAATTCTCCCTAAGAAAAGATTAAGTCTGAGGTCTTCCACCATTGTAGATGTGCGGGCCCTTCCCGGGGTTGATTGTTCTCGGCTGGATACAGTGGCTCAGTTGCACCGAAAAGATGCAACCATGTCTATTAGGCATTGGATGCTATGGGCTGGAGGATGAGTTGGGCTCAATATTTTGGATACGGTGAGAGACTCAATTAGGAATCCAGTCTATGCAAATGGTGGGTCTGACTTAACTAAGGAGTGGATCAATATTTCGGATACGGTGAGATTCATGAATTAGAGACCAAGTTTGGGTGCACCATGATTAGAGAATCATTGAACAAGAGTTGTTCACTCATTGGCTAACCCATCACCAATAACTGTTAGGTGAGGTGATGAGTCAGTTGGTGAGACCGCACCACCCACTAGAAATCATTAATCATGGAGATTTTTGCATCTCTACAGAGGGAGTGTAGGGATCCGAGAAAATAGTGGGAGCTAATTTATTTAAAAATAAAATTTTTAAATAAATTGGTCAAGTCATAATTACAGTATCTAACTAGAATCTTTGACTCTCTACAGAAAAATGTCTGCGTCCAACCCATTAGGCACGTATCCTGGACACACATAGACTGACCGGACCCAATTATAAAGATTGGCTCAGGAACTACAAAATTATTTTTGGGTTCCGAGAAGTTAACCCATGTATTGGACCAGGACCCTCCCACCTTACCAGCCCGTCCATCCACTGAACAGAGAGCATCTCTGAAAAATGGATAGACGAAGATAATAAGGCCAGATATTACATGTTGGGCTCGATGTCTGATGAGCTCCAGCGCCAACATGAAGATATCGGGACTGCTCGCCAAATGTTGGCTCACCTGCAGGAGATGTTTGGTGAACAGAGTCGCGCAGCCAAGTATCAAGTCACGAAATGACTTTTTAAGGCTAAGATGCGTGATGGGCAGTCAGTCCAAGATCACTGTCTGATGATGATCAAGGACATGGAAGAGCTTGAGAAGCTCGGTGTGAAGTTAGACTTGGATCTGCAGAATGATATTATTCTGCAATCCTTGACTGATGCATATGGGCAATTCATCATGAATTACCACATGCATAAACTTCAAAATTCCTTGGCCGAATTAATGAATATGCTGGTTACCGCTGAGCTTTCTATGAAAGGTTCTAAAGGCTCAGTTCTTGCTATGGAATGGACTTCTTCCAAAAGAAAGTCTTATGGAAAGAAAAAGAAGTCTGTGAAAAAGCAAAAGGTGGAAGGAGAAAAAAAGAAAAAAG
Organism: Cocos nucifera; assembly: GCA_006176705.1. Lineage (NCBI taxonomy): Eukaryota > Viridiplantae > Streptophyta > Magnoliopsida > Arecales > Arecaceae > Cocos > Cocos nucifera. The sequence goes on along the minus strand of QRFJ01005412.1, from coordinate 12,295 downwards.
GCAAAGAGCCGAAGAAGAAGGCCGCTGTCAAAGGAAAGTGTTTCCATTGCAACAGCGACGGCCATTGAAAGCGGAACTGCCCTACTTACCTGGCCACCCTGAAGAACAAGAAGGAAGGTCCTTCTGGAGGTATGCTCGTTATTGAGTCTAACCTTACGGTTTCTTCTGCATCCAGTTGGGTGCTTGACTCTGGTTCTAGTGCTCATCTGTGCACTTCCATGCAGGGTCTTGAGGATAGCAGGAGGCTGAGGGATGGAGACATGATCCTACGCATCGGTAATGGAGCAAGAGTTGCTGCAGTAGCCGTGGAAACATACCCTCTTCGATTACCATCTGGTTTAGACTTAGTTTTGAAAGACTGTTATTATGTGCCTGCAGCTAGCAGGAATTTGATTTCTGTTTCATGCTTAGCACTAAGAAGGCTATGTGATTACCTTCTTTAAGGACCATTGTAACATTCTTTATGAAAGAAATAAAATTGCAAATGGTTTCCTTATTAATGGTCTTTATCAGCTACATATTGATGTACCTATTTTCTAACTATCGAGCAAAACGTGAATGCCAAAAATGCCAAATGACCTAGGGATAGTCCAAATGATAGATATCTATGGCACCTAAGATTAGGTCATATAGCAGAAGATAGGATCAACAAATTGGAGAAAAATGGGCTATTGAGTCCATTGACTTTCGAGTCATATCCAACTTGTGAATCTTGTCTTCAAGGCAAAATGACTAAACTCCCTTTTGTAGGACATGGGGAAAGGGCCACAGATCTCCTTGCCCTAGTACATACTGATGTGTGCGGCCCATTTGATGTGCCGGCTAGAGGCAATTTTGTCTACTTCATTATCTTTACCGATGATCTGTCTAGGTATGGGTATGTGTATCTTATGAGACACAAGTCTGAAGCTTTTGAAAAGTTCAAAGAATTCAGACATGAAGTAGAAAAATAAACTGAAAAAACCATTAAGGTTCTTCGATCAGATCGAGGAGGTGAATACCTTAGCCGAAAATTCCTAGACTATCTCAAGAAAAATGGCATAGTCTCTCAATGGACTCCACCAGGAACACCTCAACTCAACGGGGTTTCAGAATGGAGAAATCGGACTCTATTGGATATGGTTCCGATCCATGATGAGCTTCACAGACCTTCCCTGATTTTCTTTGGGGACACTCATCATTGTTAACTTCAATTTATCTACTGAATAGGGTTCCCTCTAAAACCGTTCCTACCACACCGTATGAGATATGGCATGGTAAGAAACCAAGTCTGAGTCATCTCAGAATTTGGGGTTGTCCGGCTCATGTCAAAAGACAACAAGCGGACAAGTTAGAGTTTAGGTCCTTTAGAGCTCGATTCATAGGATATCCTAAAGAGTCATTAGGATACTATTTCTACATTCCAGAAGACCACAATGTGATTGTGAGTCGACATGCCATCTTTCTTGAAAAATAGTTTATTCAAGATAGCGGCATTGGAAAGCAGATTAAGCTTGATGAGAAAGTCTCACAAGTACAACGAGCTAAGGACCAATTGGAACCAAATCAGGTTGAGCCAATAAGAACACTACCTCCTCCACCTCGTAGATCGAAAAGAGTTTTTCCATCCCCCTGAAAGATACTTAGGTATTATTTCAGAGGAAGTAGAGGAAAATGTTCCTCGTAGGTAATGGTGCTCATGGTGATGATCCCAAAACCTACAACGAGGCGATATCAGATATCGACTCCGAGAAATGGCTAGAGGCAATGCAGTCAGAAATTGACTCGATGCACTCAAACCAAGTCTGGACCTTGGTAGATCCACCAGAAGGTATAGTACCTATTGGGTGTAAATGGATCTTCAAGAGAAAGATTGGTGCAGATGGGAATGTGGAGACATTCAAGGCTAGACTAGTGGCAAAAGGTTATAGTCAACGCGAAGGCATTGACTATCAGGATACCTTTTTTCCCAGTGGCTATGCTAAAATCCATCCGCACATTGCTTGCCGTTGCAGCCTATTTCGATTATGAAATATGGCAAATGGACGTGAAAATGGCATTCTTAAATGGATATCTTGAGGAAGATATCTATATGGAACAGCCGCTAGGTTTCACATCCAGTGATACTGATCACAAGGTTTGCAAGCTGCAAAGGTCCATATATGGACTTAAGCAAGCATCTCGGAGCTGGAACACTCATTTCAATGATGTGATCAAAATGTTTGGTTTCATCAAAAATGAAGAGGAACCATTATGTGTCTTCAAAAAGGTCAGTGGGAGCGCTGTTGTCTTCCTCGTATTGTACGTGGATGACATCCTCCTTATTGGGAATGATATTCCCATGTTGACGACATAGTCAAAATATGGTTGTCCAAGGAATTCTCCATGAAAGACCTAGGTGAAGCATCCTTTATTCTAGGAATTAAGGTCTATAGGGATAGACCGAATAGGATGCTAGGACTTTCACAGAAGATGTACATAGAGGAAAGTACTAAAGAGGTTTAGTATGGAAAACTCTAAGAGGGGATTAATACCCTTCAGACATGGTATTCATCTTTCCAAGAAGATGTGCCCTAGCACACCTGAGGAAATAGAATGCATGAGCAAGATCCCTTATGCTTCTGCAATAGGGAGCCTCATGTATGCCATGCTATGTACACGACCTGATATAGCCCATGCTGTGAGTGTCACAAGCAGATATCAGTCAAATCCAGGTGAAGAACACTGGACTTCTGTGAAATGTATCCTTAAGTACTTGAGAAGAACTAAGGATATGATGTTGGTCTTTGGTAATGGAGAACTCCAAGTCCAGGGATACACAGACTCGGATTTCATGTCCGATATAGATGATCGAAAGTCGACATCTGGGAGTCTGTTTGTGTGCAATGGTGGTGCTGTCAGCTAAAAGAGTTCCAAGCAAACCGTGATAGCAGATTCCACCATGGAAGCAGAATATATCGCTGCATCAGAGGCTGCGAAGGAAGCATTCTGGTACAAGAAGTTTGCTGCAGAAATTGGAGTAATGCCATCAGATGCCATTCCTCTATACTGCGACAACAATGGCGCCATAGCCCTTGCTAAGGAGCCGAGGTCTCACCAAAAATCCAAGCACATTGAGCGGCGATACCACCTCATCCGCGATTACCTCGAGAAGGGTTACGTCGAGGTCAAGAGAGTCAACTCCACAGATAATGTGGCAGACCCACTTACAAAGCCGTTGGGCCAGCAGAAGATCGAAGCCCACCTTGAGAAGATGGGACTTAGACTTGTAGCCAATTGGCTTTAGGATAAGTGGGAGATTGTTAGATATATGTGCCCTAGAAGCCAGAATTGGCTGACACTTGTAATACACTTCTAGGGGCAAAATTATAATTTTGACTATAATCAATAAAATGGGTTTATTTTCTATCACATATGTGTATTTAGTGTCTGTGATACATCCTTTGAGTTAATGGTAATGATAATTCATATTTTCAAGAGTTGAAAATTTAAGACATGAATAATCATTATTAACTCATAAAATGCTCCCGACCATAGGATCATCACGAGGATGGTGATTGATCCAAAAGGTTGGTGTACAATCGCTTCTCTTTAGTAGATGAGTCTTGAGTCTATGGTGTGGAGACACCAGGAGCGAGAGTACAGGTACTCGTTAGAGAATGAGGGCACTGAGCGTGACCACCTCGAGTAGTCATTAGGAAGTCTACCTTCTCGTCAATGACTGACTCGATGCTGCAGTGGTGTGTCTGGTTCTTTGACCTGAGGTGCATCGGCAGTTCACCTTGAGGGTGTTATAGTTTGACTACACCATTACTCGATCTCCTAGCCATATGGAATCCCTGAGGTGTATGTTGGCTATAGCATGTTCATTGTAGGAACTGGATTGCATCAAGATGGAATCTATCTACCTCGGTGGTAGAGGAGCAGCCCTATGATGATCATGAGAATCAAGTCCAGAAGCCCATGGCCATGGCAGAGTGAAATAATAGAAAGAGTTTCTATTTAGATTTTCACATTGGACTTGAATCGAATGATTACATCATATGACAGAGACTAGGGTTTGACGAGTTCACCTTAACCCTAATCTGATCGGGGCTCAAGATAGAAGAACTTAATCACACAGGTAGCTGCACCAAGAGGTTCGCATTCAGCTCTGATGGGTTGCCACCATATACTGCTAGGTGTCACTGGTGGATTTTGGGAGCAATTAGAATGATTTAGATGATCGATCATTCTAGCTGTTCGAATCAGAAGAGTTCTGATCCATCGAAAGGAGTTTCGATGATGTCGATGATAGAGATCATGACATATCCCATTACCATACAGAACTGAACCTAACTGGGTCACACAAACAAGGGTTTGAATCTGGTGATCATCAATTGAACTAATCCAGTTCAATTGATCTGAATGAGATTCAATTAGGTTCAAGAAAATCATGCTAGCACTCGATTGAACCTAACGTTCTTCTTTTACTATCATAAATAAGTTGTCCTGACTGAGCCAAAGGAGTTTGTGCTCAATCAGAGGCCTTCACTTTGTCTGACTGGAGTTTGTCCAAGTTAGAAAAGGTTGTCTTATTTTGAGATAAATTTGACAACACCTACCATTTTTGGTCACCTACCAATTTCTTGTCTTTTGACTTTGGTCAAAAGTTGACCTTTGATACTTTGACATCTTGACCATATGTCATGCTCCCATTGGAGAGAGATTTGGGCCTTTGTCCACCTACTAAAAGAAGGAAAAGGAGGGGGCGCATGCCTAGGGAGGCGTGCGCCCAAGGATGGAGGCGCCTAGGAGTCCCATTGGACAGGATGGGACTCCAGGTCTCCTTTTTGGATTCCAACTTAGAGTGGTCCTAAGAACCAACTTTGACTCAGGTCTTAGGCACCACCCAAGGATGTTTGAGGAATCCATCTAAGGAGGGACTCCAGGGATTCATCCCACCAATCAGATTTAGATCTGATTTCACAAAGAGTTGTGATTGGTTGGGAAGAAGAGGAGTTATGGATGCAGTAGGGTCTATAAATAAGACCAATCTATGCCCAACTCAAATTTTAAGAGTTCTTCCCTTACGCCGCAAGGCTGCTCCTCTTCTCTCTTCCTCCATGCCTACCTCTAATCTTCTCCCTCTCCTCTCCATGCCCAAAAGGTTTTGGACTTTAGGTTTTGGTGCAATCCAGGCAAGAGAAAGATGACAAGAAAGCTAGAAGGCTGCACTGCTGCAAAAGATGACACTGCTGATCTTCAAAAGATTATTTTTTGAAGATCCTCCAGATCAGATCTAGATCTGATTTTTGGAGATGTGATAGATAAGAAGAGGAGATCTCTAGATCCAGCCGAGTGGATACCGGTAGAGGTCCAGGCACTTGCGTGGCTAGATCCAGAACCTTCCGCTAATCAATACAGGATCATCAACGGGTAATAGGATTATCCAATAATAAGGTATAAATTTAATTTAATTTATTTTATTTTTATTTTATTTATTAGATCCATCTAATCAGATCTAAAAAGTATCATATCTGATTTAGATCTAAGAAATTTTTTTTTTGAAATATTCCTCTTGGTTAAATCAGATTTGAATGAATCTGATCTAAAAAATAGGATTTTTCCTTCATGTTATAGTTTGACTACACCATAACTCAGTCTTCTAGCCATTCAAAATTCTGAGGTGTATGTTAGCTATAGCATGTTCATTGTAGGAACTGAATTGCACCAAGACGGGATCTATCAACCTCGGTAGTGAAGGAGTAGTCCTATGATGATCATGAGATCGAGTCCTTAAGTCCATGGCTATGGTAGTGTGATATAATAGAAAAGAGTTTTCTATTTGGGTTTCACATCAGACTCAAATCGAATGATTCATTTATATGATAAATGTTGGATTTTGATGAGTTTACCTTAAACCCTAATCCTATTGGGACTCATGATAGTAGAATCAATTCACACAGATAGCTGCATTGAGAGGTTCGCTTTCAGTTCTGATGGATTATCACCATATGCTGCTAGATGTCATTAGTGGATTTTGGGAGCAATTAAAATGATCTTGATAATCGATCATTCTAATTGTATGAATCAGAAAAGTTCTGATCAATTGAAAGATGTTTCGATGATGTCAATGATAGAGATCATGATATATCTCATTACCATATGGAATTGAACCTAACTAGGTCACACATACAAGGATTTGAGTTTGCTTGTGATTAATTGGACTGAGTTAGTTTAATTGATTTGGATTAGATTCGATTAGGTTCAAAGAAATCATACTAGCTCATGATTGAACCTAACATTCTCCTTTTGTAGTCTTTCTGGTTCGTCTCAATCAAAACCCTAACTGGAACTTATCCAGATCAGAATAGAATTTTCTACATTCATCAGATGATTTTAGGGACAACACCTGCCATTTTTTATCACCTATCATTTTTTGTCACCTACCTTTTCTATCGCACACTAGGATCAAAGATTGACCCTATTGTAAGAAAGAAGGGATCAGGGGCGCACGCCCCCTGAAGATTTTCTAGGGGTGCGTGCCCTCATTTTTTGGTATGGCATGGAGAGGGCCCACCTCCCAATAGGCATCCACCCAAAGTGGATAGACTTTGACTTGGTCAAATTTCAAATTTGACCAGTCAAAGAGATTTGATACAGATGAAACTCTAAGAGAGAAGGAAGAGTCCATTGCGCACCAAACTTCCTTTCCTTCTCCCTACCTATTTTGTACAACATTATATGAAATATTTGGGGTGGCAATTCTGATGTGCATTGGCATGAAAATTTGTCAAGAAATCAAAAATAAATCAAGCAATTGATTGCTTGATTGATTGGAACACTGAGATGGCCCAAGGCTCTATTTAAGAGACCCTGCACCCTAGGGTTTCTCATGCTTTATGCTCCATGCCCTAAGCCCCCATAGGCAGACATCCACTCTTTCTCCATGCCCCTCCTCTTCTTCTTCTCCACACCCAAAGGTTGGGCTAAGGTTCCAATAGAAGATTCATAGAAATTGGTGCAAAGGTTTCAAGGAAAGAGATGACGTTCGTGAAACAAGCGCGTTGCCTTCATCAGTTGATTCGAAGGCTCTACAAAATTAGATTTAGATCTAATTTATGACAATCAGATCCAGAAGGAGAGCACCTTTAGATTTAGCTAAGTGGACTCTAGTAGAGGCCAGGCACGTGCATGGCTTAAATTAGAACCCCAAGCTTCCATAGATCATCGGTAGGGTAATTAGATTACCCAATTAGATATAAGTTTATATCTGATTTAATTTTTAATTTTAGATTTAATATTAGATTATTAAAATTAGATTAGAGAACTTTCTAATCTGATTGGACTCTATAGAAAAATTTTTAAAATATTTTTTACAAAACTAGTCAGATCAGACCAATCCTATGGCGGAAAAAGTAGTTTTTTCTTCAACTGGTATTAGAGCCCGGTTATTAGTTCTTCAGATCTATTTTATATCTAATTTTAATTATTATTTATGATCTAATATTAAAAATTTTAGATGTCACATCATATGTAATTAGATCTGAAATCAAAAAGATTAAAAAATTTTAGATTCATATCAATCTTTTATGAGATGCATATCTAGACTAGATTTAAAATTGTTCTAGTGTAGTCTAGTGCTAATTTATTTTTTGATATGATTAATTTTTTTTTAAAGTCTTTATGCTTATATTTTTTAATATTTTAAATATTATAATCATATTTAAAAATAAAAAAATAAAAAATTCTAATTTTTATATGAGATATGAATGAAGTATGCCTAGACTAGTTGTAGAATAGTTCTATGATTTATCTAGAATAGATTTTATTTTGATATGATCAATATAAATTTTATTTTTTAGATATTATATATAATGTATTAGATCCGAAAGCATGTATTTAGGATTTAATAATTGATACATGAGATGTATACAGAATGTGCATGTTTAGATCTATAACTTTATATGAGATATATGTTGTAGATTTATTGTTCTGTAGTATAGTAATTATTTCTGATTAAGGTGTTCTCCTTGGCCATCTGGTCATAAGAGCAAAGTAGGGTTTAAAGACCCCCTCTTCCTATTCGATGGGGTGCTCTTATGGCATGTAGGGGTGTTGCGTGTTCGTTCTTAACCAAAAACTAAAAATTTACTTTCTTCCAAAATCCTAGATCTTGAAATTCTAGGATTTTTGTATGTTTCTAGTTACGAATCCAAACTTAACTAAAAATTAAGATTATAAAACTAATTAAGTCTAAAATTATGAATTTTAAGATCTAAGATACTTTAATAAATTTGGTTTGGGTTTGGGTAGCTTAATTAGATCTAGCGGTTGATCAAACCAAATCAAGAGTTGGTTAGATGGGATCAAAAAAAGTTTAGATTTGACCAACCTAATAGGATTAAGTCTGGGTCAAGGTCGAATCATATTGAGATATGACTCAATCAAGTCAAAACCTAATTTGGCTCTGCGGTTTGAGCTTGGATTATAAGCTAACTCGATTGATTTTGATTCGATAATTTGGTGTCTAAGGTAAGTTGGCAGATACGATCGAGTGGTTTTTAATTGAAACCTAATCGATCTGAATACGTTCTTGTCATGTTAATGGCATATCCCTTCCACCGATCTCACTTACCTAGCCATTTGTGTCAGTCCAGCTCTGATTAGAGGTGGCTAACAATTCGAGCCAACCCATGTGATAAGCATCGTAAATTCACCAATAAAAGTATTAATTTATCAATTAATTGATATTAATTTTTAAGAATTAATAATCAATTTATATATAATTTTTGAAAAATTCATATTTTTATTAATTAAAAAAATTAATTAAAAAATAATAAAAAAATAAATAAAAATTAAGAAATAAAATTTTATTATTAAAAGAAAGAGCTCATTTTTCTGATCACAACGAAATAAATTTCAAGTAAAACGGAGCTAAAATGAAAAAGATATGAATTTTTAAAAATATATTAATATAAATAAAAATTAAATAAAAAAAAGAAAACGGCTCAACCGGCTCCGCAAGCCGAGCCACCAAGCCAAGTCGAGCCACCAAGCCAAGCTGAGCCATCAAAGCCGACTCAGTCATTGAAGCCATCAGCCGGTCTACGATCCAGGCGTGGACCGCCAGCTCAGCAAAGTCCGGCGAATCAGAGCCTGCCACGTGGTGGACCTAGACCCTTAAAGGGTCTACAAAATTTTATCGCGGCTCACAGGGCAATCTGGTCATTTCACTCGGTGATAGAAGCGTTGATTGGTTGCGGTGTGCGGTGCGGCCGGTCTACGCGGTCCATGGGAACAGTAATTGCGCGATCGGACGGTTGCGGTTGATTGCGGTTAAGATCGGACGGTCAGCATTTTTTTCGGTTGCCAACTTCACTCGGATCACCATCAAATGGCAGCGCCTGATTCCAGCTTCGATCCGACGGTCCAGAACGCTCCCGGCGGTGATCAGGACTCCCGAAGCGCGATTTGCGGCCAGATTTCCTCGATCAAGCGTGATCGGACGGCCAGTATTCAATTCGAGCTGATCTGGGCTGATAGGCATCCGATTTTGATGATTTTTGAACCGTTCGATTCCTATCGGATAGCCTGATTTTACCAGATTTACCAGAGATGTAACAGGGTTGTTTTTATTCAAATTTTATTCAAATTTTTATGATTACAAAGGGAATTAGTCCCATATTGCTTTTAGAAATAAAGATCTACCTCTTCTAGCTCTATAAAAAGGATCCTAAGCCTCTAAGAAAGGAGGAGGGTTGGAAGAGAAGCTAAGGTATAGGGTGGAAGTCAAGCTCGGGATTAAAGGTTGCTTCAAAGCTGCGGTGCTGCTGAGAAGAAGAGCCGGTCTTCTACGCCATCTTCGTGCCTACGCCGATCTGCGATCTTCATCTAATTTTTTTTTCCTTTAATTTCTTGTATTAAAATTTTGAATTTTTTTTAATTTCTTGTATTTAAATTCTGCATCTTAGTTTTAAATTTAATAAAGAAAATTTCATTATTCTTTTCAATTCTAGCTCTTTAAATTATTTATTCTTTATTGCTCTTTAATTTTACTATAAGTAGTTGCTAAGATCTAAATAGTAGATCTTAGTATCAAATTTATTTTTGCATAATTTAAATTCTATTTTTATTTATAGATCTATTTTTCGACTTTAATCTTTGCAAAAATTTCTTTTCTTTTCTTTCAAAAAAAAAATCAAAGATTTTAGAAATTAAATCATTGCCTCTCTGTGGATTCGACCCGACTCACCACTTTCTTCATAATTTTTAATTAGTTTAAAAAGTAAAGAGTCGGATTTAAATTGATAAACACGGTGTCTTAACGACAGCATCGTGTCCCTATCAAGTTTTTGGCGCCGTTGCCGGGGAGGCATAAAAATTAAAATTTCTTTATTTCTTTGATTTTTTTTTTACTGCCTACTCATTATTTTTTTATTTATTTTGCAGAAAAGAAAAAAAAAAAGGAACAAGGAAGATTAGGGCACGAACAAAACTCTCAATCCTATTCGGTGAAATCATTCCTAAACCCTAAATCTCTTTCTTTATTTTTAATATTTGCTTTATTTTAAATTAATTAAAAATATTACCTACATAAACCTAATTAAAAATCTCATCATAAGATTAGAAACCCTAATTATTTAGAGCATCCATCATATTAGTTTTTATTCTTATTTTTGGTGATTGCTGGAGTCAAGGTAAGCCTTTTTATAATTTAATTAATTAGTTTAAATTGCATAGAACTCTTTGATTGGAATTTTTTTTGCATATTTCATATTAAACCAAATTAAGGGCACAACCCATTAAACAAGATAAGGTGGGGATTTGATCACCCTTCCTTAGCCCACAAACAACCAACCAGCATCCTGCATTAACCCAAACCTTAAATCTTAAAATCAATTAGACATTAACCTTTAAGGATATTCGAGCTCAATAGGACAAGAAATCCTAAGAGTTGAACCAAGTTAGGATTAATCAATTTGACTGGTGTCTAGGAAAGTGGTTCGGGGATGATTGGGCCCGAAAGAAGGTGGTTACTTAATTGGTTCTGTTCGCTTACCTGGCCAAGCACAATTGGTGTCTAAGGCAAGCAACAGAGGGACTCCCACCGACTTTACACTTACCTGGCCAGTTGATTGGTTAATCCTCTATTTGGAGGGCTTGAAGGTGATCTTGGCAGTTAGGAGCTGTCTAGATCTAGGATAACTCTTAGTCAGGATTGATTGCCTAACTTGTTTGCCAAATAATATCTAACATAAAAATTAACTCCTCCCTATCTTCTCCAGATTTAAGATTCTTTAGGATTTTTCCTCTTCTTTCTTTCTCTCTTCTTTTCTTAAAAAAATAATAAATTAAAAAAAAAATAATAATAATAATTTAAAAAAAAAAAAAAAAAAAAAATTGAACCATATATCAAATTGCACTAGTACATGCACGGTAGAAGATCACTTTTACCTGACCTAGTTAAACCAGATCCTGAAATTGAAAGACTAATTCATTTAAGACCAGGTAATCAAATGGCTGGAAATCGTGAAGAACCACCTAGGCAGATGAAGGAATACTTTATTCCTTCCACCTACAACCCATCGACTTGCATCCACATACCTGATATCCCTGCTAGTCACTATGAGATTAAGTCAACCACAATCCAGATGCTCCCATCTTTTTATGGGAATGCCAATGAAGACCCTTACAAACATCTGGATGAGTTCTTAGAAATCTGCTCTACGGTAAAAATTCAGAATTTTTCTGATGATGCCCTTAGACTGACCTTGTTCCCTTTCTCATTAAAAGGTAAAGCCAAGTACTGGCTTGGCACATTAGGAAGAACAATTCAAACATGGGCAGAGATGCAACATGAATTTCTTAAGAAATTTTATCCCATAGGACGAACCAATACCATGAGGCGAGCCATCACGGGATTTGCTCAGCTTCCAGGGGAACAAATTCATGAATCATGGGAAAGACTTAAGGAACTCCTTAGAAAATGCCCACACCATGGTCTATCTAAGTGGCAAATTGTACAAGCTTTCTATGAAGGTTTAGGAGATCAATATAAGCAGATGGTTGATGCATCCTGTGGAGGTGCATTCATGAGCAAAAGTGAGGATGAAGCTTATACCTTGTTTGAAACTTTAAGTGAAAATTCTATTAACCATGCTTCATTATCTTCTTATGAAAGATCAATTTCTCAACAAAAATGGGCAGGAATTTATGAGATCAAAACTTCGAACCTCAATTCTAAGGCAGATTTGAACATAATAGCACAAAAATTAGATAAAGTCGACCTTATTGCACAGAAATTAGATCAATTCCTAAACTTAGGTCAACA